>JBBPTD010001342.1:0-10586 GCA_038093895.1 Boletus aff. mottiae
TATAAATACTATAACCAAGTAGTACAAGACTCTCCAGTCTTGTTCTCTTGGAGATTTCCCAGAACATCCTCACTAGTACTCTTGACTAACAAACACTAGACTCTTAAGTGAGTTCTGGTCGTTTCAGGAACTTGCATTTGTTTTTGTGTGGTGCTGGTGTGAGTGTCAAGTCGCTTGCATTGTGCCTTAGCATTGATTTCATCACAATTTCTAACAATGGGTGTCAGCAGATATAACTGTCCTCGATGTTGACATGTACACACCGATGATAATATTTCACATGTGAAGCATGAGCAGCAAGCAGTCTTTCGAGTGGTGTGTGGTATAGCCTAGGTCATGGCATTATTATGGGTTGCACTGACTAGTTATGGATGGTGCAGGGTAAGACGGTAAGGCTCGTCCATGTAGTAGGAGATCAATTAATGAGGGGAAAACTTATCTTATCTGGTTGGTTACCTTCAATATAGTTTGATCGCATCTGTTACCAGTTGTCTCACACCTTATGACAACGAGCCTGATGTGTGTTTGTGTCAGCTCCATCCATGGCTATGTGATTGGAGATTTATGCCACTTATGGATAACTTCTGTATAGGCTCTTTGCGACTTCCATGTGCATCATTCAAACATCATCCATATCCTCCATACCTATTGAAGGACAAAAAAATGTAACTACGCTGATGACGAGCCTGCATTTGTGTCAGCCCTCCCCTCCATCCACAGCTACGCGATCAGAGATTTATGCCACTTATGGACAACTCCTGTGTAGGCTCTTTGCCACTTCAATGTACATGGTTCATATATTGTATATAGCTGCAATATAACCATATTCTCCATACCTATTGAAGGACAAAAAATGTAACTATGCTGTTGGGGGTGATGGGAGGTATTCAAGTTGCCCATTATCCACAGCATCCAGCAATATCTGACCACCCTCATTGACTGTGTCCACCTTTTGGAATACAGCGCCACTCACTTTCACGACATAAGTAGCCGCTGTCGTCCTAATGTGCTTTTAGATGCATTATCAACCACACATGTGCACCCAACTTACCAATTCAAGAAAACACCAACTAATATGCTGCAGGTGACTGCATAAAAGTGTTTTCCCTCGGAGCTTTCGGGGAGGACGAACACAGTTTCTTGATAGCTCACATAAGCATGACAGACAGGTGCACGCATATCAGTGGGTGGCGTAAATCTGCTCTGTTTGACACACCCTGCCATTGGGGGGATCTCGTAGCACTTGGCACCTAGTCATCGTGACATTTCAGCTGTCATTAACTTGGAAGGAAAGCAGTTTACTGGATGCTGAGATGCTGACTGACTCTTTTTTGGTGTAAACCATATATAAATGGCTATGAATGGTGCGTATCAGCCGGTCAGTGTCGAGGGGCGATATGTTCAATAACTGTAAGGCTTGGTCCCATTCTTGTAGTAGAATCAACATTAGTGACCAACAAATTTTTGAATACTACTCACTTAAGAATTCCCCAATACTCATACTGGACTGTGGGGCATCCTTGTAATCCTGAGAAGGTTGAGGAGGTAGGGTTTGCAGTGACTGGGTTAGGGATTGGGGAGGCACAGACCGAGGCTCAAAGGATTCGGAAGATGACATTGGAGGACTGGGGCTCGGCATTCAGTAATGGTTAGTGAAATTTTTGTGTGGACAATCATTATATATGCTCTCCCTGCTCCTATACTGATCTATCACTGAGGAGGTGGCACTGATCACAAGCATGGTCCAGGGGAATCAAATAAAGAACTCATGACATTCCATGTGTGACAGCTCAGATGCCATGGGCTTCTGATATATTGAATCTGCAGGTCAACGTTGCTAGCCCTATCGGCAGTGTTTCTCTCCAACTGGTTCTTGTCCCAACTGACGCATTTCTCTCCCACTGCACATATTTTTCTCCCAGTATCTGTGCATCCCGTCGAGCCCACTCACCCATTGTACCTCCCTTGCTGCCAATGTCTCCACATTCCTGGGCCATGCCAGAACAGGAAACCTTCTTGCTGGAGTTCTATGACAATTTTATCCAGTGTCAAGCAAAACATGACTATGGAAATTTTTGGCCAGCGTTTTTTGAACACTGGTTTCAGAAATTCCCTGAATGAGCAGCCCTATTCCCTGATATTCCAGTTAGCACTCAGCTGACTGAGGAGCAGAAGAAAAAGTTAGGGAATGCAATCAATGCTTGTAAGAATGTATGTACTAACTCATATACTGGTCATGCTCTGACATTAATGTCTGTCAAAGCAATTGCGTAACAAACTCCACAACAAGTGGGGGGCTAGCAAAAAAGGCTGCCAAGCCAAAGACGTCGACTCTAAGTCAATTTCTGCATTCATCTCCGAGTTAATGGAAACGAAGGAGACACACACTCGGAAACCACAGAGAATCAAAGTTTACCTGAATCTGTATTATGATGAAAAGATCAAGCCTTTGATTGAAGGTGTGGCTGACATACAGAAGAATGTTGCACTCATGGTGGCATCTGACAAAGCAGCAAAAACAGCAAAATTGTCGCCAAAGCTGGCTACAATTATGGGAAAGGCACACAAGATGTTCAAAGTGGAAACACCTGAAGTCAAGGCCAGGGTAGAGGCACGGTGGAATGAGTTGGTGGCCGCAGGAGGGAAAGGGCCAAGCATGTCCAAGGTAGGATCACAGTCTCCACAGTAGTGAGTAATAACACATGATAGCTTTGAAAGCTTGCCTGATTCCACGACACAGTTACATTGACTGCCTTGCACCAATGTTCGCTCAGTTCCTTGGGGGGTTGCAAGAGCTAATGGGGTGGTCATTCATGGTCCTCATGGGTGGGCCTACACCAGAAGCAGGAGGGAAATTGAAGCCTGCAGCATTCACGTCGGCAAGACACAAATCAGGAATATGTTTGACAGAGCCTGCCCCAATTTCACTGGGACAATTATGCAACCATACAAATCATTCTTGGAAAATGCTGTTGGTGAGTAATCGGCATTGTGAGGGTGCTCAAACTTACAAGTTTCAGATACAAAGACAGATATTGGTATGGATGTTGGTGGTTCTGGTAAGGGCAATACAGGCAAGGGCAATGTGGGCGAGGACGATTCGGACATGGGCAACACCATGGCCCAGGCGACTTTGGCAGCGGAAGTAAACGTACTGCCACATGCACCGGAGATTGCCAAGACTCCCATGCCAACTGATCCCTATCCATATCCCAACACAGATGGCCACAACACTCTGCCACCACTTCGGATGACAAGCCTCGATGACACAATAACGAAGGAGACATGGATGGATTTGGAACTGCCAACACCCACAGCTATGTCCAACAATAATTTCTGCTATGACTTTGGCAATCAGGTAGCAATCCCAGAGTTGGATGACTTCTTGGCTGAGTACTCTGCTGATGTGCAGTCTCTGCAACTTGCACAGTCACTTCCAAACATCCCAAAATCTGTGCAGCCTGAGATAAATCACGCAGTTCAGGTGCAGGAGCAGTTTCTCTTCTTGGTCAGTGTTGCTGCAAATGTCCCAAATGGTGGGCAGACTCTGCTGGCCCTTCCAAGTCCCCTCCCCACCTCAGTGGATGCTCAGATGCTGCCAAGCACCCCTGACACTGCTTCGAGTGTCCCAACTGGAGTGCAGTCCCCACAACTCCCACAGTCGCTGCTGAATGTTCTGCCACCAGCACAGGGCCATTTTTCTTCCTTGGCTGGTGTTCTTGCAAATGTTATGATTGATGGGCAGACTCTGCCAGCCCCCCCCTTCCCATCTCAGTGGATGCAGCTCGGATGCTGCCAAGTATTCCTGACTCAGTTCAGGTTGTCACGCAGCTAAGTGTCTCCACTGGGGTGCAGTCTGAGCAACCCCCACAGTCATTGCCTCATGTCACACCATCAGTCAGTGTCACTTCAAATGCCCTGACCAATGAGCAGACTCCAAAGCAGCCCTCCCAGTTGCTGGGAAATGTTGCAGGCAAAGTCGAGCCGCAGGCACAGCCCAAAATGCCAGAAAGCTGCCTGTTAAGGCATGGAGAGGCCATGAAGACAGTGGCAACTACTCCTGTAGAACCTGGCGGTAGGCGTGCACGACAGCCATCCAAACACAATCAAGTGGCAGACTCCATTGGCGCGGGAACCTCCAAAAAACGGTCTATGACAGGGGGTGGCTCTGCATCAAAGTATGTGAATGATTCTTGGCTTGAGCTAACTATTGACATCATTTCCAGGAGAAAAAAGGCTAAGTAAGTTTGTATGGTAGTTACAATTCATAATACACAATATTGGTACATGCACAAATAGACAATCCATTATGTGATATATCACTAGTAAAACAGTGAGGGTTTGAGAAGACCCAAGCAATGGAATAAAGGAATCCTGAGCAGTGGTGACTCAGTGATGAGGGAGAGTAGGTGTAGAAAAGTCCTAGTAGTATATGCACCATGGAACAACTGGATATTTACTGCAGTGAATGCAGACAAAAGTGCTGGACATACCCTAGTCAACTAATGTGATAGCTGTGGTACCAGTGATACATCTGTAAAGGTGGCTGGATGTAGTCAAGTAATGTATCAGTGTGATCACTGCTGGAGAGATGATATATCAGTCACTCCAAGGGTGCAGTGTGTAGTTCTTACCATAATATGATAACAGCATGGAAAAGGGCGACAGTGGAAGTATCACCCAGAGTGGTAACAGGCCCCAGTAAATGTTTACTGCTGTGAGTGTGAAAGGGAGGATGTAAAGGGGCTGGACGTACCCTATAGTATATCAGCGTGACTGCTATGGTGCCAGTGATACATCACATCATACAGATCGAGGCTGGAGGGATGATATATCAGTCACTCTGATGGTGTAGCACATAGTTCTTACCGTAATGTGATAACGGCATGAAAAAAGGTGATGAGTGACAGTAAAAGTGTTACCTGGAGTGGTAACAAGTGAGAGAGCATCCCCAGTGAATGTTTACTGTCGTGAGCACGAAAGGGAGGATGTAAAGGGGCTGGACATACCCTATGATTGTGTAATATATCAGCGTGAGCGCTATGGTGCCAGTGATACATCACATCAGATGGATCAAGGCTAGAGGGATGATATATCAGTCACTGTGAGGCGCGGCACATAGTTCTTACCATAATATGATAATGGCATGGAAAAGGGCTTTGAGTGACAGTGGAAGTATCACATGGAGTGGTAACAAGCGAGAGAGTCCCCAGTACTAAATGTTTACTGCCATGCCAGTGAGCATGAAAGGGAGGATGTAAAGGGGCTGGATGTACCCTATAATCATGTAATATATTAGCGTGATTGCTAGTATGGTACCAGTGATACATCACTTCATATGGATCGAGGCTAGAGGGATGATATATCATTTTCACTGTAAGTTGCAGCACATAGTTCTCACCATAATGTAATCACATGGTGCTGAAAAGGGAGTGGGAAAGGAAACGAAATGTCACCTGATGTGGTAGCAAGTGATGAGATCTAGTAGTAATCGGTGTGTGCTGGACATACCATAGATATTTGGTCGCTTTTAGTCTGTCAGCACGTAGGGGACAGTATTAAACCACCCTACAACAATAATATATCACCTGATGCATCATTCTGATAAGTGATACATCATTGGTATATCAATCGAGGAGGGGGACATGCAATTTACAATCTCCATGAGGGATGTATTACATTGTTGTGCTAATGAGCAGTATAATGATCTATCAAAACCACTGTATCGACTGCTACATCAAACCTTCTCCCCACCTAATCACCCTTCAATTGCACAGTTCACGACTGTCTTTGAGGACATTGTACAGAAAGAATTGGAGAAACATCGGTACATAGGCCTGCTTACTGCAAGTGAAGTAGAACAAGTTGTCAGACACTTCCAAACTGCTCCCCTTTCCCTAATATCAAAGCCTGGCAGGCCCGGTAAATACCGCATGATCCAGGATCTCTTGCATCTGAGATAATCCACATCCATACTGTCAATAAATGCCCAGTTATCCCCAGACAATTTCACGGCCCCTTATAGTACTTTCCCCATAGTAGCACTGCTCCTCTCCTCCCTCCCACCTGGTTCATAAGGAGCAGTCCGAGACATAGCCGAAGCTTACCATACAATCCCCATGCACCCTTCTCAATGGCATGATTTAGTCATTCGCACATCAGACACTCATTTTGCCATAGATACCTCATTAGCCTTTGGTTTTGCCCCTTTGGCAGGCATTTATGGTGATGTGGCCAGTGTAGGCACAGACATCATGCGCTTCATTGGGATCGGCCCCATTTTATGTTGGATAGATGACCATTTTTTCATTCGCATCCCCAGAGTGCACCTCCAAAGTTACAATGAGATGCAGCGTAACATTGCCGAGTGCATCAGAGATCAAGGAGGCATTTTAGTATAGGGCGGTCACCTTTGGTTCAAAGGAGCCACACTCCTGGACAGCTCCACAGAGGAGTTTGATGAGGACTGCATATTCCCCATATGTGATTTGACATGCTCCAAGCCAGACAATGTGGATAACTCCCTCTACATGTACAGCTTCAACAACATTGACAGCATCTCGACAACTTTAGGTATTCCCTGGGAACCCGCCAAGGACATCCCATTTTCTTCAAAGCCCACATTCATTGGTTTCACATGGGACTTAGAAATGTGCACTGTGTCTCTGTCGGAGGTTAAACAGCAAAAATACCTTGCCACACTCCAGGAGTGGGCAACCAAGAGGACACACTCATTGCACGAGGTGCAAAAACTCCTCAGCAAGCTAACACATGCAGCACAGGTTTTCCTGGAGGGACGTCCTTACCTCACAGGCCTCAAGGCCTCCCTCATCATTTTCGGTACCAAACTGTTTGTCCCACACACACCCCCTCATGGCATGCAGGACGACATAAAATGGTGGTCAGATTGCTTAAGTAAGCAGGCCCCCCCTTCCCCCATCCCAACACCTCACTCCCCCATCGACGTTCATGCATTTTCAGATGCCAGCTCCAGCACAGGCATCGGAATTTACATATGTGGACATTGGTGGGCATGGTCCCTTCATTCAGGATGGAACACCAATGGTCATGACATCGGCTGGGCCGAAGCGGTCAGTTTCGAGCTCCTCATGATCTCCATCCTCAGCCAAATACAGCCCAACTCCACCTTTCTGGTCCATGGCAACAACCAAGGAGTCGTCGAAGCATGGAAACATGGCCACAGCCACAACAAGCATGTCAAGAGCGTTTTCAAGTGCCTCATCCCACAGCTCATATGCGCAAATTGCAGTGTCGTCGTTAAGTAAATCCCAAGCGGCGGCAACCCCACCGACCCTATTTCATGCGGCGTATTCCCCTCCTCTTCCCTTCACCTCCCCCCAATCAAAATCCCTGCTGACTTTGCCCATCTCCTCACTGAGTCTCCCTGTGCCTCCCCAGCCTCGCAAACCAGTCGCACTTGAGCACAACTGTTGCAATAGCTAATAGCCGGCATTGCTGCACAGGCTACTAAGTAATCTACTCTAGGGTTTACTTACCTTGGAGAGGTTGGGGTTCTCAGAGATGATAGTGGTTGCTGGTCAAGAGAGATATATATTATTCAGACTCAGTTGAGTCTTATATACACTTTGTAATGCTTACTTTATATAAGGTCACATGACTGTAAGTATGCGTCCTTTCAACACTCCCCCTTGTCTAGTATATGGTAGATACGTAGATATCATAGTGAGGAATATAAAGTAACATAGAAACATCTGCACAGTCTTATGACAGCGAGTTGAATTCCAAACTGAGCTGGGAGCAAAACTCCTTGAACTTGATATGTCCAAGGTTCTTAGTGAACATATCTGTGGGATTGTCAGTCCCTGGGATAAAGAGTAGCTCTACCTGCTTCCATAGCATCACAGCATCATGTACAAAGTGGTAACAGATCTGGATGTGTTTGGAACATTTTTTGGTAACTGGGTTTTGTGCAATAAAGAGCGAACCTTGATTGTCACCACACATGGGGATGGGGCCAAGGTGATAGCCAAGTTCTTCCTTCATTTGATGAATCCAAATAGCCTGGCGCATACAGTCACTCAAGGCCATATACTCAGCTTCCATAGAAGACAGAGCTGTGGTCTTTTGTAAGTGTGAGTTCCACAAGAACACACCATCCACGAATTTCAGGTGGAAACCTGTTTGTGAGTGAGACGTGACTTTGTCTTGTCCCCAATCAGAGTCAGTGCAGGCAATGATGCCTTTACTGGTCTTGCCGCTGTATACGAGAGAGTAACCTCGGGTACCAAGAAGGTACCAGCAGATATATAGAGCCTTGTTCAGATGCTCTTCTGATGGGTTTGCAGACATGCAGGCGAGTTGGGTAACCGCATATGAAATGTCAGGTCTTGTGCTGATCATGAGATACAGCAATGATCCGATGACCTGTTGGAATCGCATCTGAAGTTCCGGTTGGACTGGGAGATCATTCTTCTCTGGGTAGTAGCCCTGAGGGAGAGGGGTATTGGCAATTTTTGTGTTAGTCATGCTGCATCACTCTATGACTTTGTCGAGGTATTCTCATTGGTCTATCTTAATCATTTGACCATCTCGACATATGTTCATTCTTAGGAATTCACGTGTTTCTCCTAAGTCGCAACAGTCCCACTTCTTCATAAATGCAGCCTTAACCTTGTCTATGAAAGGTTTGTTGGGGCCACAGAAGATGGCGTCGTCTACATAGATAATTGCTAGGATGAGCTCTTTGCCTTTGCGATAGATGAATAGGCCAGCATCTGTTTTAAGACGTGTGAAGCCCAGTTCTTTCATGGATTTGTCAAGTTCATGCCACCAAGCTAGTCCGGCTTGTTGAAGGCTGTATAGGGCGTGTAGTAGTCTCAAGACCTTCCCTTTGAGATGAGGGGGCATAAAGCCTTCAGGGAAGGCCATGTATAGTTCTTCATCCAGTTTGCTGTATAAATAGGCAGATTGGATGTCGAGACCTGTGATGTACCAGTTCTCTGTTGCTGCAAGGGCGAGCATGCACCGCACTGTCTCGAAGCGTACAATGGGGGAGAATATTTGATCAAAGTCAATTCCTTCCACTTGGGAGAAGCCTTTGGCAACAAGCCGAGCTTTCTTTCTACCATCTGATTTTACATCAAAGACCCATCGGTTTTTAATAACCTTCCTATTTGTGGGTCTATCCATGATTTCATAGATCTTGTGGTCCTTGAGTATTTGTAACTCATTGTGGCAGGCTTTATGCCAAAGGGTTTGTTTCTCTTGTGGTAACTTGAGGATGTCACAGTATGTCCATTCGTGGTAGTTTACATTGGACTGTTCTATTTCCAGTGGAAAGGCACGGCTGCAGAGGTATGAAACCAATGCGTCTCCCCCTTCCCTGGTGATGCACTCTATGTCTTCTTCTGACGGAGGCACTCCTCCAGGGACAACAGGTGAATCTGAAGGTCCAGCCGGTGTTTCTCCAATGAGTCTGCACCAGTCAGAAATGTGTTCAATGTCTTGAAGTTGCTTTAGTGGTTCGCGGCACTCCCCATATACATTTCTGGGACAAATGGGGGCACGGCGCTCTTGCTGTGGGCACTCTGGCCAAGCAGGTGGAGGTAGAGGCAGACAACGAGGAGGGGTAACCAGAGGTGCTGGTGGTTCTGGTGGCAGTGTAGGTACCCTAGGAAGTGCTGCTGGAGGTGGAGTGATTGGCCTGGGGGCTGGGCAACGATGGACAGTGGAAGGAGCGATTTCCGCATCTGACTCCTGGTCCAATGGTTCAGAATCAGAATCCAAAGATCCATCATCATGAGAGTGAGGACACGGCAGGTGGTTAACAGGCTGGTGTGGTTCAGCCTTTGAACACCTTGGGAAGAGGTGCTCATCAAATATGGCATGAGCCAATGTGTAGTGCGTTGTTAGGATGCATGAAGAGGTAGTTTGAATCACTACCAGTGGAAACACCTAGGTAGATCATCAGTTGCAATTTAGGCTACAATTTGCCTTTGCAAGTCTTGACAGGTAAGTGGATGTATGCACCACAGCCAAAAACCCGAAGATGTGAGAAAGTAGGCTTTTCGCCTGTGAGCATCTCAGATGGTGTTTTCCATTGGAGCCGATGAGATGGGGTGTGATTATACACATGAAGTGCATGTAGTACTGCAAACTCCCAATAAGAATCAGGCAGGCAAGCCTGCAGTCACATGGGTTGTGCTTTGTCCATAATAGTATGGATTAGGCGTTCCACACGTCCATTTTGCTGGTGGGCATAGGGGGCGGATTGTTGTATATGTATGCCATTATCACGCATATACTCAGTGAAAGCTTTGGAGGTGTATTCTCCCCCTGCATTAGAGCACCAGTGTTTTATCACAGCGTTGAACTGAGTATGCACATAGGCGTGGAATTGCTTGGTCACTTTAAGTGTTTGATCCTTAGTTTTAATCAGGACCAGCCAAGCCATGGAGGTATAGTCATCATAAAAGACTGTTGAAAAGTCGTGTGCCGGGAACGGGGTGCGAGCGACGCGGGACGGAGCGGCAGTTGTTGTTCGCGATAACGGACAACGTACGGTAATACAGGTGGTGGCAAGATAAACAAACTTGGTACTGTAC
>JBBPTD010001343.1:0-10579 GCA_038093895.1 Boletus aff. mottiae
TGGTTGCCTTTTCTGCGTGGCATGCTCCTGAGAAGATGGGAGAAATTGCCTCTTCGTTCACGTGAGTTTCCCTTGCTTCATTGAGGAGTGGGTCACCGCAACTCCCATCCTAGACTCATTTTCCCGCGTTGGGATGTTGTGGTCATCATCCTTGCCGTATTCCTGATGACCTACACGTACATCGAAGCAAAGAGTAACTACCATCGAGGAAGCATCCTCATCCTGAGGTAAATTATTCAACCACACTCGGAGGTAGTGACTGGCTAACTCGATATGATTTCAGTTACGTTGTTCTCATTTCAGGATTTTACTTTGCCCCTCGGGTGTCTGATGACCAAGCAGATATTGCATTGTCGGTCCTTTACACACCTACCCGTTTTATGGCCAGTTTCTGGTCCTGATCTGTCATTCCTTGATCAACCAAGCATCTCATTATATAGAGTACAGTTACATTCATTTCTTGAGATACACTTGTTGTGGAAGATTGTCTCAATGCAAACTTATGCAATAATTTTAACATCTGTAACCAATCTGGCATGAACATGAATTACTTCGTCGTTCGTACAATTTTAATGTGGCTATGTTGTAATCTCACGTGAATGATGTGACCAAGCATGAGAATCCTCCTTAAAATGGCTTTACAATCTGGGGTGATAAGATAAGAATCTCAGCAACATGCATTGCTAGGACACGTAATGCCATCATGATGAGACTGGTATATGGGTTCATACTTCTTTTCACCTCGTTGTTCATCAGCAAATCAGTCACCTAAAGGTCCCCACTTTACTGCACTGTAATGCACTGTACAGACCTGACCTATCTGTACAGTAAGGTTCTAGTTTGCTGATGCTTACCTCCCTCTCATCCCTCCCACCACCATGCTGCCAGCTACTCACAGGTCTTGACAACAACATGATTTTCAACCCTTAATGGCACAGTGTCACCACTGTGGAAACCCATTCAAGGCCCAAGGACTAAAGAAACACAAAAAGAGTTGCCAGCACCATATGCACAGCACATTCGATCAAGAGCGTCATGTCAGAGAGTTTGAGGAGGAGCGACAATGAGGTGAGTAGTTTTCTAGATCTTTCTCAGCATCTTCAGATACGTCTGAAACGATCTCAATCTAGTATGGATCACAACTTACTGAATCATGATTGACAGTGCAGCATGCTCAGGATTCAATGCATCAGCAAACTCCTTATGTAATGTACAGCACTGTATGGTATGGTACAGCATGTCACAGTTGTGACAGGATTCAAGCGTGAGTCAAAGAATAGAAAGACAAGGAACAGGAAGTCTGTCACAATCCATATTTCTCTGGGCTGGTCTAGCTCTGGTGGAGGTCCAGAGGTGTCGAGGTACAGGTGTACCAGAGCTATTGAGGTTATGAGTCAAGTCCAAGTTTGATGGACCAAAGTCCATTCAGACAAGACGTGTAGGAGGTGCTGACATGGGTCACTGACTAGCAGTGATGCCTGGAGGTGTCAGAGGGCAAAATGACCAGAGGAGCAGAGTTGTTGAGGACATCAGTGCAGGACTTATGTGTCATGCCCTTGCCAGACTCACTGGTCCTCATATTTCAGAGGTTCGGATGAAGATTATGAAGAGGGTGTATATAGATGGGAGGGTTGGATATGGTAGATAAGGCTAGGAGTAGTAAGACAAGATATTCATACTACTATTATGATGGAGAATACAGAAGTGTTATATACACTAAAAATCCAGAGGAAATCTGGATCCATAAATACTACACAAAGGTGATGTACATAGGAGCAGAATGATGATCGGAACAGAGCACAGAACACAGCTGGGGCAGGCTGTATCAATCGACAGGTGAAATGCAAACTAGAGCTGAAGGGGGTTGATAAAGGTACAGAGTTTGGAGGTACAAGTCCAAGATATGTCTGTTGACTTGGGGTCAAAGGTTGTCTGAGGTATTCTGGAGTTGGAATGGAGTTGGACTTGTCAATATCTAGGTCTGAGGTCAAATGGTGTTCTGAGGTATTCTGGAGTTGACCAGAGTTGGACTTGGTGAATTTCTGGGTTGTGACAAAGTCTGAAGCTCCTAGATGAACTCTGAGGTTTCAGATGTATGGAAAACAAGGATGTAAGGACATCTGAGAGACACCTGAGCATTGGATCACAAAGGAGAAAGCATAAAGTTTAAGGGACTTGGGTACAAGTGTTGGTAAGTTATGCAATGGGCACCAGACTTTGTATTGGAGACATTTTAGACAATGTGAGTGTTACAACTTGTTACGACTGGGTCCACTGTAGCGGCGACGGCCGGTGGAGGCCAGAAGTAGAACCTTAGCCAGCAGGTAGACCACGCGTTCGAAGGGGACATGGGGTTGAGGGCAGGTTTCCTCAGGGATGAAGGGACGCGTAATCTCAAGTGAAGGGAGTCTAGTGAGGCTGGCCTTCTAGGTAGACGGTCATGGTATTGGCGCAAGGTAAAGGGGTACAATGATGTCTACCGTAAGGTAGACCAAGATAGAGTACAAGGTACAAAGGTAAGAGTTTATATACTGTGCGTGGCTGCGCACAGATCAGGACAAGAAAGGAAACAAAGACAGAGACAGGGGGATACGAGGAAGTCCGAGGAGATCTAAGGAACCAAGATAGTGGTACAAGGTCCGAGAGAAGACGAAGACGCGGGGATCAAGAAGGAGAGAAGACAAGGAACCAGAGTAATGGTACAGGGTCCGAGAGAAGGCGAAGACGCGGGGATCAAGAAGAAGAGAAGACAAGGAACCAGAGTAATGGTACAGGGTCCGAGAGAAGAGGAATGAGGACAAGGCAAAAACAAGGGAAAGACGACGTACAAGTTCGGAGGGAGTCTAAGGAGATCTATAGGAGATGAGGAGACGAGGGGACAAGGAGACGAGAGGGCGAGGAGACGAGGGGGCGAGGAGAGGGTTCTCAGTGACAAGGCAGTCAAAGGGAGGCTAAAGAAAAGAAAAGAACGGCGCAACCGGGTGTTGCCGAGGCGAGTTGTAACACAACTCATGGCATCATGTGATGTCATTCTTTTCTTTTCTTTGAACCTAGACTTCCTCAGACTGCTTCATCTCTGGAACCCCACCTCCTCATCCCCGCTTCCTCGTCCTCACCCCCTCATCCTCACCCCCTCATCCTCGGTCTCCCCATAGATCTCCTTAGACTCCCTATGGACGTGTATGTTGTCTTTCCCTTTACCTTGTCTCTTTGAACTCTCGCCTCATCCTTTGTTCCCCTTGTCTCGGACCTTGTACTGGTATCCTGGTTTCCCTTACCCATATCTCAAGCCCCTTCGTCTTCTCACCTTGTGTTCTCTTATCTCGGACCTTGTACCATTACTTTGGTTCCCTGCCTTCTCTTCTCTTTGATCCCCGTGTCTTTGTCTTCTCTTGCACTCTGTACCACTATCTTGGTTCCTTAGATCTCCTCGGACTTCCTTGTATCTCCCAGTCTCTGTCTTTGTTTCCTTTCTTGTCTTGGTCCATGTGCAGCCACGCACACTATATAAGCCCTCGCCTCTGTACCTTGTACTCTATCTTGGTCTACCTTACGGTAGACACCCTTGCACCCTCTACCCTTGTACCAACACTTTGCCGTCTACCTAGAAGGCCAGCAACCATGAGCCCCCTTCATTTGTGACTGTGCGTCCCTTTGTTCCCTTGAGGAATCATGCCCTCATACTTCGTCCCTCCTTGAACGCATGGCCAACCCGCTGGCTAAGGTTCTACTTCTGGTCTCCACCAGCCGTCGCCGCTACAGTGGACCCAGTCGTAACAGTGAGACGAGTTCAAGGTGATCAGACACCAACTGGGCGAAAGATGTATTCGGAAATCCAAATACAGATATTTATAGTCTTGGAGCATACTCTGGACTTTGATTGCAACCAAGGACAAGGTAAATAACAAGATGAAACAAAGACAGAGTATGAGACATCATGGACTTTGACTATGGTCCATGTGACATGTCAATTCTCAAGTCTGAGAACAACAGGTTTCAGAACAAGCACAAGGTCATTGCCAGAAGTGGCAATGCTCATGAAACAATCCTGAAGTTTAATGTTTTGGAGACAAATAGATGATTACTAACCAATAATAGAGCACCCAACATGATCTGAATGGACATAGGACATAGAACATGGTTCAGACTTGTGATGTGAGGACTTGGACTTTGGTATACACTTGAACTTGACTCAGACTTGATGAATACACTTTGGACATCCATAACAAGGTAGTCCACATGGTGTTGGGAACTGATGATATGTAGGTGGTGGAGTGGCTGAACCACATCATACCAGGTCAGAGAACATTGCTTTCCTACATCTGTGGGGGACTTAGATACTGACTGTCCTCAGTCAGTCAAGTCACATGATCGTGGGATGGAGTGTGAGTTGCAACTTGGTGTGTGGTGTGTGGATGTGTGGACCATGCAAGATTTGGACTATGAATCAGATAAACAAGGCAACACGATGCAAGTCATGTCATGTCTTTCAATCCCTTCCATCATGCTTTTTCCCAACATCATGTCTAGTGCCCTCAGCAAGCTGCTCGCACTCGCCACGCCCAACCCCAATGCTATGAAGAAGGAGGTGGCCCAGACCATGTACAAGGATGTGTCTGGTCACATCATCAACCTAGTCAAGTGTGTGCCGGACAACAGGATGGACCTCAAGGAGGAGCAAGGGATGTGTTGCAATAGCTGGTAGCCGGCATTGCCACACAGGCTACCAAGGAATCTACTCTAGGATTTACTTATCTTGGAAGGGTTGGGGTTCTCAGAGATAATAGCAGTTGCTGGTCAAGAGAGATCTTTTTTGTATTTAAACTCAGACGAGTCTTATATACACTTTGTAATGCTTACTTAATATAAGGTCACATGACTGTAAGTATGTGTCCTTTCAACACTCCCCCTTGTCTAGTATATGGTAGACACATAGATATCAAAGTGAGGAATATAACATAAATAGAAACATTCACATGGTCTTATGATGGCAAGTTGAATTCCAAACCAAGCTGGGAGTGAAACTCCTTGAACTTGACATGTCCAAGGTTCTTAGTGAACATATCTGCGGGATTGTCAGTCCCTGGGATAAAGAGTAGCTCTACCTGTTTCCATAGCATCACAGCATCACATACAAAGTGGTAATGGATCTGGATGTGCTTGGAATGTTTTTCGGTAACTGGGTTCTGCGCAATAAAGAGCGAACCTTGATTGTCACCACAAACGGGGATGGGACCAAGGCAGTAGCCAAGTTCTTCCATCATTTGATGAATCCAAATAGCCTGGCGCATACAGTTGCTCAAGGCCATGTACTCAGCTTCTGTAGAAGACAGAGCTGTGGTCTTTTGTAAGTGTGAGTTCCACAAGAACACACCATCCACAAATTTCAGGTAGAAACCTGTTTGTGAGTGAGAGGTGACCTTGTCTTGTCCCCAATCAGAGTCAGTGCAGGCAATGATGCTTTTACTGATCTTGCCATTGTATATGAGAGAGTAGTCTCGGGTGCCTAGGAGGTACTGGCAGATGTATAGAGCCTTGTTCAGATGCTCTTCTGACAGGTTTGCAGACATGTGGGTGAGTTGTGTAACTGTGTATGAGATGTCAGGTCTTGTGCTGATCATAAGATACAGCAATGATCTGATGACCTGTTGGAATCACATCCAAAGTTCCAGTTGGACAGGGAGATCATTCTTCTCTGGGTAATAGCGCTGAGGGAGAGGGGTGTTGGTGATTTTTGCATTAGTCATGCTGCATTGCTCTATGACTTTGTTGAGGTATTCTCATTGGTCTATCTTAATAGTTTGACTCTCTCGACATATGTTCATTCTTAGGAATTTGTGTGTTTCTCCTAAGTCATGACAGTCCCATTTCTTCATGAATGCAGCCTTGACCTTGTCTATGAAAAGTTTGTTGGGGCCACAGAAGATGGCGTCATCTACATAGATAATCACTAGGACGAGCTCTTTGCCTTTGCAATAGATAAAAAGGCCAGCATCTGTTTTAAGACATATGAAGCCAAGTTCTTTCATGGATTTGTTGAGCTTGCGCCACCAAGCTAATCCAGCTTGCTTAAGGCCATATAGGGCGCGGAGTAGTCTCAAGACCTTCCCTTTGAGATGAGGAGGCATAAAGCCTTCAGGGAAGTCCATGTATAGTTCTTTGTCCAGTTTGCCATATAAGTAGGCAGATCGGATGTCGAGACCTGTGATGTACCAGTTCTCTGTTGCTGTGAGGACGAGCATGCACCACACTGTCTTGAAGTGTACGACAGGGGAGAATATTTGATCAAAGTCAATCCCTTCTACTTGGGAGAAGCCTTTGGCGACAAGCTGGGCTTTCTTTCTTCTGTCTGATTTTACATCAAAAACCCATCGGTTTTTTATAACCTTTCTGTTTGTGGGTCGATCCACGATTTCATAGACCTTGCGGTCCTTGAGTATTTGTAACTCATCATGGCAGGCTTTACACCAAAGGGTTTATTCCTCTTGTGGTAACTTGAGGATGTTGCGGTATGTCCATTCGTGGTAGTTTACGTTGGACAGTTCTACTTCTAGTGGGAAGGCACGGCTGCTGTTACAGATGCTATAACTCGCAATCTAGCTTTGCCTCTTATTGCTTACAACATAGCTAACCCTTAGCAGATAACCCTTATCTTATCATGTCACATGATCATGGACCCCTCTAGACTCTAGTCATGTGATTAGTCACATGACCTCATCTCAGCTATGCAACACATGTTGAACACATGTTATCCTCATGCTAGCCTCATGCCTTTCCATTTGACTCACTTTCCCTTATCGTCCAATAGCATTAGTCCCTTTTATCTAGGCAGTGCTTATCTATGCCTCATGGTACCCGGTCTCAGGTATAATTACTACTTATAGTTTCTACACAGCATGGTCTGTGCACGGTCTCTCTTAGTATATATAGTTGTATTCTTAGTAGTATAGACCTTAGTCTATTTCTCCTGTTGTTTCCCACTGTCTTCTAGAAGGCTCTTAGCCTTACTCTTGTTGTTTCCCTTAGTCTTCCCTTGAGGCCCAGGTGCCTAATAGATCAGTTACAACACCTCTAGGACTCCAGCAAGCGCTTTATAGGACTTCTCGACCATAGTCAAGACTTCAGTCGTTACAGCTGCAGAGGTATGAAACCAATGCATCTCCCCCTTCCCTGGTGATGTGCTCTACGTCATCTTCCGATGGAGTCGGGGACAGAGGCATTCCTCCAGGGACAACGGGTGAATCCGAAGGTCCAGCTGGTGCTTCTCCAACTAGTCTGCACCAGTCAGAGATGCACTCGATGTCTCGAAGCTGTTTTAGTGGCTTGTGGCATTCCCCATAGACATTTCCAGGATGGATGGGGGCATGGCGTTCTCGCTGTGGGTGCACTGGCCAAGCAGGTGGAGGCAGAGGTGAACGATGAGGAGGGGTAACTGGAGGTGCTGGTAGGGCCGGGAGCAGTGTAGGCACCCTAGGAGGTGTTGCTGGAAGTGGAGTAGGTGACCTGGGGGCTGGGTGATGATGGACAGTAGGAGGAGTGATTTCCGCATCTGACTCCTGATCTGATGGTTCAGAATCAGAATTTGAAGATTCGTCATCATGAGAGTGAGAATGCGGCAGGTGATTAACAGGCTGGTGGGTGTGATTATACACATAAAGTGCATGTAGTACCATGAACTCCCAATAAGAATCGGGCAGGCAAGCCTGCAGTCGCATGGGTTGTGCCTTATCCATAATAGTACAGATTAGGCATTCCACACACCTGTTCTGTTGATGAGCATAGGGGGCAGATTGTTGTATGTGTATGCCATTATCATGCATATACTCAGTGAAAACTTTGGAGGTGTATTCTCCCCCTGCATCAGAGCGCCAGTGTTTTATTACAGCATTGAACTGAGTATGCACATAGGTGTGAAATTGCTTGATTGCCTTGAGCATTTGATCCTTAGTTTTAATCAGGACCAGCCAAGCCATGGAGGTATAGTCATCATAAAAGACAACCACATACTTGTACTTGTGGTATGATTCGATTTCAAACGATTTGAGGTCAGAGTGAATTAACTCAAAGGGAGTGCTTGCGCGCTTCTCGCTATGAGGAAAAGTACGGTTTGGTTGTTTACCAAGCTCACAACCAGAGCATAGGGGGACAGTGGATGGAATATCAACATCCAGGAAGTCCTTTATGTGCTTCTTTGCAGTGCAGAGCACATCACACAAAGGGTGGCCTAAACGGTGGTGGAGGAGTTCATAGTCCACAGAGGCCATAGACAATAGGTCAGCTTGAGGGCGAATGGTGGGTGCATGCATCCAGTACATAGTGTTGCCATGAGAATGGAAACTCAGCACCAGTTGCTTAGTGCATTTATCAAATATATTGATATGACTGGGTATGGTCTGAAGCATTATGCAGGTGTCGGTTAACAAGGTACCCATGGATATGAGCTTTATGGTGCATGATGGCATGTAAATGACCAGTGATAACTGCACAAGTCTATCTTGGAAGCAAATAATTGCTGTTCCTTTTCCTTTTATTGACGCACAACCATTTGCCATCTGAGAGTAGGTAGGTATAAGGTATGGTGTATACTCAACCAGATTGTTTAGATTGTTGGTGTAATGTGACAAGGCTCCCGAGTCAAGAAGCCACATGTCATGAGGAATGTGGTCGTCATGTTCTCTTTTCTGTCCTTTACTCTTAGTTATATTCTGCTTTTTACAGCAGTCACACATGGAGAAGGGAGGAGCAGTGGTAGAATTGTCTACATCTATTACAGGTGCGTACAAATTATATACTATCTGAGGCAATAAAGACCGCACATCAGTGCCTGTGAGAGATGAACAAAGGAAGAGAGGGACTTGCCACTGGGTGCTGTCATCAAAGAACTGCATGATATAATTGTCCACCTCCATATCCCTGCTGAGACTGACAGAGTTATCATAGTCAAAAGTGACCATGTCTTCATCCAAATCGGAGGGGATCTCAACGATTTGGGTTGGCTCTATGTGCTCCATGAGTGAGGGTGTGGAGGGGCCGGTGTGGTTGGGAGGGATGGTTCTAGTGCCAAAGGCACCATCCTCATTGAAGGCAGAGTGTTGCCACGCATGTACATGGTGGCAGTGTTTGACTATGGGCTCAAGGGTGTGAACAACCTGAGCAGTGGGGGTTTCTCCAATGTGGCAAGCGAGGGAGATGGCCTCTTGGGCCTGAGGGAAGGTGGGGGGCCTGTAGTGGGCGGCGCTGGGAGTGTGCACGAGGGCACGGGGGTCCTGAGCAGGCTCAGTGAAGTTGGTGGAGGCTGGGCTAAAAACCGCAGGCTCCTGGAGCATGTTCGCAAAAGTGAATGAGGCAGAGAATGACTCAGCGGTGGTGGTTGCACGATCCTTGTGCTTCTTTTCCCCTTCTTCAGAGCACTTGCTCTGATGATGCTTCTTCCCCTTATCCTTCTTCTCCTCATTCTTTTTATTAGACAAGGTCTCCTGCTGCCTCTTGAAGGAGGGGTCACCTTACTGTCACTTTATGCTCAAAACCTTGTTGGCCTGGGCACGAGGTGGAGGCCATTGGGGTCGGCGTCAATGGCAGCATTGAGCTGCTGGTGGAGTGTCTCTGCATACTTGGGGAACTTGGCGATGGTGATGAGCACCTTGAGGTTGTTGGGCACTTTATGCTGGAGAGATTCCAGCTGGGCAAAGCTGGCGTTCAGCTTGGAGAAGCTTGGGCCAGGATGGTTGTTGTCGGGGAAGGTAATCCTAAGCATGATTTTCCACTCAGTGTAGGCAGAAGCAAGGGAGGCAGTCTTGTATTTGACCTTAAGGCCATCCCAAAGGTCCTTAGCCACAATGATGGTGGCAAAGTTGCCTGTGATGGTGGAGTTGAGGTGGAGACGGATGGAGCCAAGGGCTCAGTCATCATTCTCATCCCACTTGTCTTGGGCCTCTTCTTTGGCAGGTTGAGGGCAGTTCCGGCTGCAGTGGGACACACTTTGTTGGCGAACTTGTTCCAGACGCCAATAGCGCAAAGGTATGCTTCCATTTCCTGTGACCAATGCTTGTAGTTGATACTGTTGAGTTTGGGGATCGTGGAGAGGGTAGATGACATGTTTGTAGATTCTTGGAGAGTGACGTGTCAGTTTAAACCAATGAAGGGAGCAAGAAGAAACATTCACATCACTGAACAATGTCAGAGCTTCTAGAATGTAGGGTCATAGCAACCCCCTACATCCAGAGTCTTGTGGCTGCTGCTCTTGAGCATTGCTGCATCAAAGAGCATTCGGCGTTTCCGCACAGAATGGCCTATGTCCAAGAGTTTCACCCATGAGCAGATGACAAGTGGTAAACCACATTGTCAGAGCTGTGGGGCTCATAACCTGTTGCAATAGCTGGTAGCTGGCATTGCTGCACAGGCTACCTAGGAATCTACTCTAGGGTTACTTACCTTGAATGGGATGGGGTTCTCAGAGATGATAGCAGTTGCTGGTCAAGAGAGATCTTTTTTGTATTTAAACTCAGACAAGTCTTATATACACTTTGTAATGCTTACTTAATATAAGGTCACATGACTGTAAGTATGTGTCCTTTCAACA
>JBBPTD010001344.1:0-10576 GCA_038093895.1 Boletus aff. mottiae
TGACAATGTCCGTTGAATGCTCCCTGTGACAGCACCAATCCTCAGTTATGGACATACACATGAGGATAAGGACTTACTGCCCATTCGCAGCCAGAGCTGCATGCTCCAATTTGTTCAGTAGTTCACCGAACATGTGTGCACAACGACCAATCCAGTCAACGTCATCCACCTCATTGTGGACAGCCTCTAGCAACGGCACCTGGTCATAGATCCGGTTGATGTGAATCTGGAGATGAAGCCGGTCACCGTCTTCTTGGCGTAAAAGTTGGGAAGCTTGCTGATATGCGCCGTCTAATATCTCTTGTGCTTGAAGTACGTTGGCACTCCAGTAGTCCCTGACCGGAAGGTCAGGAAAGCTCCTTGGCAGATCAGCCTGCATGTGGCCTATCGTTGGCGAGAAGGACCAGGTACTTTTTCAACCTTGTGTGCACATTGGCGACAGGCCTGTCGCCAACTTTCTCACGACTGTGGCTGCCCTCTGCGGCAGGGATCATCTGGCCATCGTCTTTTTATATCTGCCTTTATGCTCACATCAAAGGCCTGGTGATCTGCAACGATACCTACTCCAACAAGTCGTGGTCCATCGTCACGCAGGGGATGTTTCAACCGCAAGAGATCTATTCAAACGTCATACCCCACTATTGTGGTAACTCGGCCTGCAAGATCGCTTTGGCGTCTGTCCCCAGAGTACGTCTTCTAATTTTTCTCTCTCTTGTTTGCATGTCTAAACTTGTCTGTGTCTAAATAGAACAGCATGCGCACATCGTGCACATATGCCCGTCTCATCAAGGAGGGCGACACCATAAAACGCACTGGTCAAATCGTCGATGTTCCCGTTGGCCCCGGTCTTCTTGGTCGTGTCATGGATGCTCTCGGTAATCCAATTGATGGCAAGGGTCCTATTCAGGCTGCCGAGCATCGCCGTGCTTCGCTAAAGGCTCCTGGTATCCTTCCCCGTCGTTCCGTCAACCAACCCATGATGACTGGTCTCAAGCCAATTGATGCCATGGTTCCTATTGGTCGTGGTCAGTGTGAACTTATTATTGATGACCATCAAACTGGCAAGACTGCTGTTGCTATCGACACAATCCTTAACCAGTGGCGATGGAATGAGGGTAAGGACGAGGTCAAGAAGCTCTATTGTGTCTGTCGCTGTTGGCCAGAAGCGTTCTACTGTTGCCCAACTCATTAAGACACTCGAGGAGAACGACGCTATGAAGTACTCCATTATCGTTGCTGCCACTGCATCGGAAGCTGCTCCCCTGCAGTACCTCGCTCCTTTCTCCGGTTGTGCCAAAACCCCAGTATCGCGTTTATAAAATTCAATTGTTGTTTTAATCCTACGCACCCTAACAACAATAAGATACTGTGCGATTGGACCATGGTGTCTCTTGTAGCACGGTCCGACATGTTGGCATCAAACTATTGGATGCTTGATCAGGATGCTGAGTCGCTCACCCTCTATCCAGCTCGTTCCCGAAGGGCCGAAGGGAAGGAGAGTATGCAATTGCATCGCGATTAAAAACGGTTTGAAGTATATCTACTCGCTCTATGATTATGTAATTTACACAGCGCCAACGTGGCACACGCTTCTTCTGTTGTGATAAAACATGCCCTCTGTTCCTCGAGAGCGACATACAGAGTACTACTTTAGTGATGGGACTGTCCATCTTTTGGTGAGATTTATTCTATATTGCCAATGTTTGTGATTCTATTGTTCCAGATCTTAGGACCCACTCGCCACACGCTCTACAAACTCTATCCTGGCCTTCTCTCGCTGCGATCCTCAGTGCTTGAATCTCTCCTCTCGCTTCCTCAACCAGGAAGTCAGCCAGGTATTGGCAATGTTGAAGGCACCTCTGACGAGAATCCCATTGTTCTGCATGGAGTCATTCAAAGCGAGTTTGACTATCTGTTGACCTTTTTATCTGGCGGGTGCGTAACTAGCCATCATCTCTGTCCCCGGAGAATGACATTGTCACCGCTCCAGTTATGCTGGCGAGCAGAACCGCAAAAAATACCTGATCGCCATACTCAAATTATCTGACTTTTTCGACATTCCCCATGGCTTTCAGTACGCAGTTGCGGAGCTGAGTCGATTTTCACCACTCGAAGCATCCCTCAAACTTCAGCTTGGACGTCAGTACCGCGTTGACCAGTGGGTCGAACCTGCCTTTCGTGACCTTATGTCATGGCCTTTTTCTTCTATCACTCGTGCGGAGGCCTGCCGTATTGGCGTCGAATATTTTTACATCCTCGCACATACAAAGTTGCTCATTGAAGAAAGCTACTGCGCTGTCGCATATACAGCACCGCCTCTTGTACAGCCAGCCAGTTGTACAATGCCATTGCGATGTGAAGCGTCATGGAAGGATGAGTGGTGGAACGGCGTAGCCCGGCAGCTCCTTCACCCTGAAGATCCATGTCGTAGCAACGAGATCCTAGCTTTGCTGGATACTGCCGAGGTTCCTGGTGTTTGTGCTGCATGCAAGGAGGCTGTCACATCAAAGATCAGGCAATCAGATGCTCTGCGACAGGAGGAGACGTTGGGTAACATCGCCATGCTGGAAGTGATGGAACTCCAGACGGACGAACATATTCGGGCATCTTTCAGACAGCTTAATTCTTGTTAGTCGTATAATTTTTAGTCATCTAAACTCTTCGCTGGAACTTGAAGTTGTATGAAGTTTAGCGTAGTACTCGGACATATGACGAAAAGTTTCGCGCTCGGTCTAAAAAGTTTCGCGCTGAATAAATGTGCAAACGGACCCTCATAGGCTTGCCATGGACAACGGGCAATCATTTTTCCTTTCTTGGATAAGTGATATTTTTGTCTTCCAAGTCCCATTTTGGACATTGCACCCGAAAAAACCAACGACAACCGAATATTACAATTTGCAACTCCCAGGACCCGCGAATGGTGGACGCACTTCTGCAAGGCTCGATTTACTCTTGATACATGTATGAAAGCCCTCCAGGTGTGTTACTTGCGGTGATGCATGCTGCTCTTGAAATCGGAAATATATATATTCTACACCATACGTGTGGCCCGTGGCTTCAAAGGGATCTATATCGAGTACATCTTCCGCGGGGACTCTACGATAAGCCGGAGATCATCTGACACCGACTTGGCCATCCGGATGAGGCGTCCACCCGGTATGTGACGTGCCTGTGAGTTTGATGCTTTTAGTAGACTTGAGCACTCTCAACTATGGGCTGTCCTGTCAGGCGCTCACTATTTCTATCGGTGCAATGCGTTCTAAACGCGTCTTTTGTCTTCTCCTGAATCTCCTCCCTTGCGTCTCGGAAGAAAACAACCAGAAAACAAACGAACTGGTCATCTGAACTCACCCTGGATCAAACTACTTTTCGTCCGGAGCTCTGGCAAGTCATTTGTCAGGATGCCGCCGAGACAGACATGTCCACGGGCACGGAAGGCAACGACCACGAGTCCATCCTCCCCGTATACGAACCATATGAACCGCCAAGCCGGAGCCTCAGTCTGAGTATGAGGTCAGGGATGGGCACAACGTAAGGGTCGTTGGTGCTTTCGTCTCGTTTCTGATGCATCCTTGTCTCCACGCGCGGTGATAGGTCTCTCAGTGGGGGGCCTTTGGAGCTGCCGTCATCTTCAACTTTACAGTCGGTATCCTTTCATTTTGCGTCATATAAATCACACCCAGCTCATGGTGCTTCCTGCGAACTTCAAGTTCCCCTCGATCGTTTCTTCAGATGGAACCTCATGAGACGTTCATGTATACCTATAATCTCTTTGCAAGCGACACTCACGTGCAGATCTTCATCCTGTGAACCTCCTTGTTGTTCATGTTGAACAGTCACTCACTGATTTTAGAGTCGAGTCAGAGCCAGACCAGCCAAACCACTACACCTTCTCCTTGTCCATGAAAATCGGCCAAGTCGAACGTGCCCTCTGTACACCCGTTACTATGAAGCTTTCCGTAGACCCCCGCAAATTAGACTTTGTCGTCTTGTGAGTAACGCTCGCCCCTTTCCCTCCCACTCACACGCATCTGATCTCGTCCAAACTAGTGTATTCCCTCCAAGAACCAGCATCCCCACAGGTTGTCTCTACCACCTTCGCACCTGGCTGCGCACGGGGGGCGTCGACCACTGCATGTTTGCCGAACAAGAGCTCTGGTTCGGCAAAGACCCCGACTTGCGCGCCATCGCCGACGCCTCCTTTGCGCGCCTCCTCAACGCGACCCAAGACATGTCGATCTACAGCTGCATGGTCGGACGCGCCCATGTCAGCTTCATTCTCAGGTCTCGTTCCCCTTTCCTCCTTCTCTCCCCCTCTCGAGTTGACCTTCCCCTATGACGTAGATGGACATTCGTCGAACCTGGGACGTACGCGCTCTCGCTCGACTACGAAGCCGGCGGAGCGGGCAGAACGCTCTTCGACAACTACCAACTAAGGCTCTACTGCGACCCCCAATCAGTCTCTTTTGTGATATAGCAAGTGCTCTCCACTTGATCGTCAGGGACCCCGTACTGATACCAACGCTCACTTTCGCTGCCCTTGCCCTCCGCTTCCTCTGTTCCTCCTCACTCCCTTGCCGAACGACTAGCTCGATCCCCATCTCTTCATCTCCCCTTGGGGCAAGCCACCACCTCCGCGTCTGGCTCCGTACACCCCACTACCACTCCTCCGAACTCTCCATCCCCACCTCGGACGCCTACCTCTACCAACGTCTCTGGAAATCAGACGACTTCAAGATCGGCGCTCACCTCGCCTTTGAATCCGTCCATCAAATCGTACTCGCAACGCCCGGTCCGTCAGGTCCTCCGGGGTGGACGTCCGAGTCTGGCTCTGGCTTTGGCTCTGGCTTTGGCTTCGGAGATGAGGCGGATGAACCCCCGGGGTTTGATCCCATGGCGACGTTGATGCGCATGGCAATGGAGGGGATGGGAACGGTGGAGACCATGATGCCGACGACGCCGACGGGGATGGGGGTGGGATTGGGGGTAGGGACGGCGTTCACCCCGAAGAGGAGGGTATCTCGCCTCGCAGCTCCCAACGTGGAAGCCGGCGGCGGCGGCGGCACCACCGCAGACAATTTCGGGGAGGCTGTCGACGATCGCTAGACCGCCCGTCGCGTGTTACTTTTAGGCGACCGTGTTCGATTCTGATGGTGTTTACATGATCTTATCGGTGTTTCTCACTGGACAATAATGGCGCACGTTCGCAACATCCGCAGAAAAATATGTATTTATAGTTGATGCGTAAATTACGATACAAGTTTTGTTTTCGTCTTGGCTATTGGAAAAAAAGAGTTATGGGGGTGGACCACAAAACGCCATCGTACAAGGATGATATTGTGTGGTTGTGTGTGGTGTGATTCAGGAGCATTCGAGACGAATGCCAGACGATGAAAAAGAAGCGTTAGAAAACCGAAACAAGATAAACGAAACCAAGCAGAACAAAAAAAAAGACAGTCTATAAAGGGCATAGAAACTATGGCCACGAGGACGCTGAACCGTGCAGCTGAACGCCCTATCGCCTGATTACAGCCATGTTGAAGTCGCAGCGCGCACACACAAGTCCATGTAATGCCTCGTTTTAGGGGGGATGCCTGTGGAGAGAAGAATGAATAAATCCATGGAAAAGGAACAGAGCAACAGCCAAAGACTGTATGCGTCGACGAGTGGTGTATGAGCCAAATCTCGAAAGCGCCACGATTCCGAAACGAGCAAATGGGCCAACGGTCGATGAGGGAAGTCTTGAGAGGATATGTTCCCGGAGACATGAGCCCACGACCAGGACTACCTGTGGCGCGGTTCCTATTGGGCTGCAACAGCGCCCGCAACTAAAGCCACGCTATCATGCAACGGGAGCTGAGGCGTCTTGATTATCCTTTCAGTCGGTGGAGGTACAAATTCTTCTAGGCTTTGCGGAACCGGTGCCGAGCTGATCGACAACCCCGGAATTCCGCCCTCTTCTTCGTCTTTCGTCGCGGCGGTAACTGGCATCTCAGACCTGCTAGACATGCGATGCTGCGGAGTCAGCATTAGCCCAGCAAGAAGGGCGGGACACGGACCGTCGCTTCTTGTTCGGCATGTCGGGAGATGTGTGATTCGACTTGCCCGGTCCCTTCATGTCGTACGGTAAGTGGTGATCAACAGAATCGAAAGACAATGTAAGGAAAAGGCCGAATATCCAACACGCACTTTGCCTGTTTTGGGCCGCTTCAACGCTTGTCTTGGTTGTCGTTCACCTTCATCGAAGACGTAATCCGGCAAAGCAGAACTAAACGAAAAGTTTGCATGAAAAAGACGCATCCTATACGACCCCTTGTCCTGAAATACCTTTTGATGTTCCGAACAAAGATGCCCATTTGAGATTCGTCGTACTTTTCCCACATCTTGACTAGCTTTGTGAATTCTGTGGTGGGGTATGATATATCCAGTTTTCTTGGACCAACCGAACCCACTTGGAGGAAAATCGAGATACATCAGAGTCGTGTCCTGATACGCTTGATGGAATCGCAAGCGTACTTGGTTTTGGCTCGACGAGGAGGCCAATGTAGAACGTTGTCGAGTAAACAGTGCTAGCATCCTCGATCCCTTTGATGTCAGCCTTCGTGCGCTTTGCGATCACGTCTGACATTTGCCCTTGTGCCACTTGACACACTTCCTCTCGCGACATACAGTGGGACACTTGCTCAAAACCTTTAATGAATGGATGGGCCAAGATGAGAGAATCGACGTATTCGAGCTTCATAACGAGCTGCCGTATTCGTGACTCAACAGTTCCTGCCCTGGGTGCAGTTTGCAGATTGTGTGTGGACTAAACCTCAATCTGACACTACTCACCATTTGATTTGCAGTTCGGAGTCACCAGTGGATGCAATGACTTGTAGGTAATATCGATACTTGTGGAAAAAATCGTGCTTTGCAAAAAGTTCACTCCAACTTGCAGTCCCGACGATGACTCGATCCACAATATCAGCACCTTGAGACGTTTAATCAAACAAGACGGAAAGATAAAAACAAGATCGAAACACCTTTCTTAAACTCTTCGGTGACAATCATTTGTGTCGAGGCTGTAACGTTATGAGTAGCACACATCGCAGGATACGCAGGTGTGATGATGGGCATTCGATGTGACCGATCTGCGGGGTACAACTGCACAACGTCAATCCACTCTCCATTATGAAAGAACTAGCTAAAAGCGCACTTTTGGATTCCATACTCGGACCTGTAACGGCCCTTCTTCGATTTGCTTCAGAAGGACAGGCTGTGGCCAAGACCTGTCTCCTGTCAGATCGTCTGGACGGACAGCGTGTTGAAGGCGGCGTACCACTGATACATGATAATAAAGAATCTGCTGACTATTGCCCCAGCAATCGCATTTGGATATAGTTGACATACTCGAGCAACGAGTATGGCCCAGGCAACACCACCAAAGAACCCATTCACGTTCGAGTAGATGGCTCTTCCTAAGAAAAGTTGTGAGTGACGTAAACAAGTACGAAATGGCACGCACGTTGGGCCCAGAGTTTGATGCACCGTAACGAGTCACGATAAACCTGGACATTAGGAACTAATCGCAAAATCTCGTCGTTCACCCTCGAACCTGGACTCCATTCAGTCAGAGTTCAAGATGCCGCGTTGACAGGGTACTCCACCGTTAAGACTGCGCACGCATCGCTCATCCAAGTTCCGCAGTAGATTGTCGTCCTTTAATGATAGGTCATCGGGTATGGATGATAGGGCTAACCGCGCCATCAAGAAATCCAGAGGAATCCCAGAGATCTTTGTTTTTATGATAGGGACATACGCATCGGGAACACCCTGGGATGGTTCACTTGACCCAAAGATCGGGATGTACAATCAAGGATGCCACTCACCGAGACCTCCGTCACACCCTCCAATTCCCGAAGCATGCCATCGAACACCTCGAAGAAATCCTCGCGAGATACATGTTTTGGGACTACACACAGGGTATCGATATCGGAGGAAGGACCGTGCACACCCAAGCGATATGAACCAAAAGTGAAAATCTTGCCACCAGCTGCGTTCGCAGCTGTTTCTGATAGACCACGTTTCAGAGAGACTTGGTACACAAACTTTTTGACGAGAGCGGCGACGCGCCCAAGAACTTCTTCCCTGCAAAAGGTCATGTCGATCTCAGCATGTAATGTCGTGGCCCGCAATGAGGGTCTTGCAGAGAGAGCATTGAGATTTGGGGAAATCTTGATCGTACCTCGTCCGAGCTTCTTCTACGGTTTCAAAGGTTTTCTGGTTCCGTAATTCTTCCATGAGCGTCTCTGTGACCTCCTTCTCTCGCTCGGTGGATTCGGCAGTTGAAATGGGAGCTGTTACACCGAGATACCTGGACGACCCGCCGAGTTAGCTGCGAAAACGAGACAAATGCAAACTGCAGATGTTGTTTACCCAGTTGTCATTTTGTTGCGATAAATGAGAAGACTTGTGTGGGTGCGAATGCGGGGCGGTAGTGGTCGACAAGTCGGGTGGGATTCGGCCAAGAACGAGTGTCCGCCACCGAGTTTTGCTTAGTCACCATTGCGAAATGAGCAGTAAGGTCATGACACCTTCATCAGCATCACGACAGCCCTTGTGGGCTTTACAAAGATTGTAAGTTAACACGAGGCTCGTTGCGCCGAGTGACATTGACCTGGTCAATTGAAATTTCTAGTGAAGGGCCACCTTTTCAGCTGTATTATCCGCAACAATATTTCCATGACGCCTTGATCGACAAAGGACTCGACCGTGTCATTAATGTTGTAATATTATCTGCACGGGATTGGCACACTGCCCGAGTTTACTCTGTCACTCACATTCCATACCAACAAGGTCAGTCAGTTGTTGGTGTCACCCAAGACCTGTGTCCGAGCAACTTGGATGGACAAAATCTATCCACTGGACAACTCTCGTGGTATTTGATAAATTTGATAGCCGACATGACAACCCGATCCCATTTATGATTTGACAGATGGGTGTTTTGTGATGACACGGGCACGTTCAGCGTTGCTTCTGTGTACTGTCGGTGGTGATAAACCCACTACTGAGACCATTCAGATCTCCACGAGAAGCGGGTGAACCAATGCTGCACGTTTGTTTGAGTGCAAGTCGAACCTTCGCCTAACTATTCCGGTCGAGCCGGACTAGGTACTCACTGAGGAATTGCAGATCACCTCGATGTGCCTTGCTGAGAGGTTCCGATAGGATGTACAAATGTTGGTGAGCAATCGCGGAAGGTTCAGCTTCAACAATATTCCTGAGCAGACTAGCATCGAGACTCTCAGCGCGAACAGTACTTCAAGGGTGCTGGGCGAGAAACCAAAGAAATGAAAATAAAGTGTGATAATCTACTTCGAACATGAGTCCCAGGAGTCTGATGGTAGTGGAATCGCAACCTGAGAGACAGCCACGAACTTGACCCGTTTAATGCCTTCTTGCCTCCGCCTCTCATCCCCGTCTCTCTCATCTGATTCATGTCCAGCATCCAAACCATGCACACGTTTCGTCTCCGTCTCAGAAGTATTTTTCGTGGTCGAAGATGGTATGCGGAAATAGGGTTGAGCAAGCCAGTGCGGGAGGATCTTCAGCCCGGTCGTAGGTTCTAGCCTGATGAGCTCCTCCGTGGGTCGACCCTCTGCGTCCTTGGCATCACGCTATGATCGTGTCCACACCCAAGGACCAAAGTGAGAAAAAGCACATTAAAAAGGAAATTATCAGCCATGCAAGATCCCATGCACGTCAACGCAAGACAAGGTGCTCACGTCCATCCGTAGCTTCATCTCTCGCACTACTTCCACATACCGTTCCACCGATCGCGGACCCCGGATCTTGCTTAGCTCGTCCCGCAGATCCGTCTCGCGCGCAAGAGCAGGTCGTAGCAACTTGAATAAGTGGCCTTTGACCGCACTCAGGGACGTGGGCGTCTTCAGACCCTGCACAATCTCCAGGTACTCGAGTGCTAAGTCTGCGTGCGGAAGGTGGAGCCCTGCATCGAACGTGCGTTTCGTTTCCGAAACGAGTTGCTCTACGTCGGTATTAACACTAGTACCTGCTGGTGCAAACAACGCCGGGTTGTACAATTGCCCTTCCGCCGACATCACTGCGTCCGCGCCAGTCTCTGCCAAACACCGCTCGATGTCAGAATGGTAAAGGATATTGCCATTCGCAAAGACGGGTACAGAAACTGCCTCCTTGACGGCACGTATCTTGACCCAATCTGCTAATCCAGAGTTTTGGCCACGTTGCTCACGTAGCCGGCCGTGGCAGGTGAGTATTTGAGCACCCGCGCGTTCGAGCATGCGTGCATACTTGACCGTTTTTTCGATGGTGGGAAATACACGGAACTTGGCAGTGACTGGCACTTTGAGCTCCCGATGAAGGACGTTAACTTTCGACCCGTATAAAATGACGTTAAAATGACAAGGATGGAAGAGGAATGAGGAAGACTTGACTTACCGAGCTTGTATATCAGGTCCCAGTCTTCCATTAGAAATGCCCCATAGTGTCCGGATCGCGCGATCTCCTGTGGACATCCCAGGTTCAGGTCGATCGCATCACAGTGGTCTTGGAG
>JBBPTD010001345.1:0-10569 GCA_038093895.1 Boletus aff. mottiae
TGGTGGCTGTGCACAGGGGCCAGTGGTTTTGCACAGGTATAAGGCTATGTGTTGCCTTGACAATGCTCAAACCTTATAATTTTGTAAATAGAGCCACACCAAATCCAATGCTGTGCTGGAATCAGGTGACTTGATCACTGTGCAATACTCAGGGGCTTCCTTATAACAGAAAGCTAATAGTAATCTACATAACTAGTGTAGTAAAGACTAATAGAATGGATATTATCAGAGATTTGTAGATATCTCTGGAAGGGTTAAAGCTGGGAGAATGAAACTTGGTGGGAAGATAGCTTACACAATAGACTACCTGTGTATAGAATATAAGAATTTTCCAGTTGTGGGTTGGTCTGGGATTCTAGCTTTCAGATCAGGACTCAGCATGATATTTGATTTTGTGCAGGTCACCAGTCTAGGGTTTTGTTCCAAGTCTGGCCTGCTTGTTTGAGTCCATACAAGGAGCATTGGAGTTTCCAGCAATATCCGGGTTGGATTGGGACACCTGTTGGAGGTGACATGTATAGATCTTCCTACAGCTCTCCATTGAGGTATGCTGTGGATACATCCATCTGATTCAACTCTAGGTTGTGCTTGGCAGCTAAGGCAACTAGAGTTCAGACTGAGTTGAGGTTAGCTACTGGAGTGAAAACTTCCTGGTAATCAACTCCCTCCTTTTGTGTGAAGCCATATGCAACAATCTGAAGTTTGTAGCATTCAATGTTTCTAGACTGATCCCGTTTGATCCAGAATACTGATTTGGAGGTAATTGGGGTTACTCCTTCCAGAATGAGTACAGTCTCATAGATGTGATTGGAGTTGAGACTTTGGAGTTCATCTTCTAGGGCAGACTTCCATAGCTCCTTGTCTGGACCTGAGAAGGCTTGCTTCAGGGTATTTGGAAGTGACTCATCAGAGGATGAGTTTGCAGACCCAGCAAATATAAAGTCCTCTATTGATGCTGTAAATGCACCAGGGACTTCCGGATTGTGTGGCTATGCTTCCTCCTTGCGATTTGCTCGCCGCTCAGCTTCCTTCTGTACAGTATGATTATACTCTTTGTTTTTATTGGCTGCTTGCCATTGTTGGTTGCTTTATTGTATGGCTGGTGGAGCAAGGGGTGCAGTCAGAACTGCAACCAGAACTGCAACTGGAACAGCAGCCAGGATAGTAGCTGGAGGTGGTGCAAGAGTAGGGACTTCATGTAAGTGGAGTTGATCCAGGCATTCAGCAAGTGCTTCAATGCCAGAGCTGGCAGGGTGTTCTGGGATGTCATCTGGGGCTGCAGGAATGTCTCCCACTGGTCTGAGGTTGAGTTGATGGTCATCATCATCATGGTCCTGCTCTGGAATTAAGCCCTCCCACTGTTCCTCAACAGCAGGAGTGTTCCATGGGGCAGATTCAGCATCAGAGATGGTTCCAGACTCATCAAAAGTGACATGACAACTGGAAATAATTGTTTGATGCTCGATGTCAAGGAGTTTGTAGGCTTGTTGTCCATAGGTGTACCCGATCATGATACATTTCTTCCCATGTGGTCAGAATTTACCCCCCCACTGCTCCTTGGGTGTGTAGGCATAGGCTGGACATCTGAAGAGGCGGAAGAGAGTCAGATTGACATGGTGATTGAAGAAGATTTCCATTAAGTCCAGAGGTTGGACTGTGTGCAGAGATATATGCAGCAGTGGACATGGAATCAGCCCAGAATTAGACTCTTTCAACATGGTGTTGGCCAGTGTGGCCAGTGTCTGGTTCATTCACTCAGCTAGACCATTTTGCTCAGGAGTGTATGGAGCAGAGGTTTCAAGAATTGTGCCATCAGTCCAGAGCTGATTCCGGAAGGCCTTGTTGGTGTACTCCGTTCCACCATCACTCTGAACAAATTTGGTGTAGGATTGAGAGAAGTCCTCCTGTCTGATTTCAGTCCAGAGAGTTTGAACGTCTGATTTTCATTGGTTGTAGATCTGGAGAGTCTCACTTTTGTGTTTTATGAAGTAGATCCAAGGGAAATGGCTGAAGTCATTGACAATGACCAGCCAAAAACAGTAGCCCTCACATGAATGTGGAGTTATAGGACCTCCAACATTGGTATGTATTAGCTCCAGTGGACAGGTGGTCCGACATTTCTCTTGGGCTCAGAATGGAAGCTTCTTCATTTTTCCAAGTGTACATGCCTTGCAGAATGTGGGTGTTCCAGTCACAGTATCAATTCCCTGGAGTTGTCCAGATTTGACTATGGTCTGGATCTGGTCAATGGAAATATGGCCCATTCAACGATGGAGAAGATTGACATCAACTGCTCCATGAGCAGCTTCCTTTTGCTCACTCAGAGTGACCTTTGTATGATATAGGCCACCCTTATGTTTGCCAATTAGAATGGTGTTCCAGTCCTTCCGGATATAGCATGCATCAGAGTTCCCCAGAAAGCTCATAGAAAGATTTGTGGAGGCAAGTCAATTTACAGAGATGAGTGAAAGGTGGAATTCTGGAATTAGAAGGACGTTGGATCAAATCACTTCATAAGTCTTTCCAGAGACCTGTTACACTTGGCCTGGGTAGGGACAAGCGCAGCCTCGAAAGATTAGTTTTCGAAGGTTCAAAGAAATAGCGTGCACTTGATGGTAGCACAAAGTCCAAGGAACACATTCCGTAAAGGAACACAAGGGTTTCAAGGTTGCGAAAGTTCAAGGTTCAAAGTGACTGGTCAATAGCCAGAAGGAGCTTGAGACAAAGGAATAGATTCAGGGTAACAATTGAGGAGATCTAAGCTAAGGTACAACGATAGTTATAGTGAGTTTATATACCTGGTTACAAGACTAAGGGCAGGCATGATCAGGGCAGGTCATGGAAAGTGAGAGATCAGAGTAGAAGGTGGAGGAAGTAATCGCTGACGAAGCAAGCGAGATAAGGGGTAGGAAGAGTAAGCATGGGTGAGTCAGCGATAAGAGAGATAGTGTCTGCGTCGATAGTAGAGCTAGCGGGTTCGCATAAGCTGTAAAGGGGAAACAAGTAGAAAAAAAAGAACAAGTTGTAACAAGACCTGTGATATGAGTGGTACTGTTCTGATTCTGATAGCATGTGCTTCCAAGTTGTTTCTGAGGGTTACTGGATGTGGAGGACTGAGTGGACAGTATGTCCGGAACCAGGACCAATGAGGAACCATATGGGATGATGCTCTGAAATCGATGATCAGTGTGTTTCTCCCACTGTCATTTTGCTCAGATGATGAGTAGGCCTGAATGTGTTGGATTAGAGACTTGGATACATTGGCACTGACTACATGTGCTGAATTTGGAACATCCAGAGTTCCTTCCGCTGTGTTTGCCTTCTCTTTCTCTTTCCTTGGCCTCCTAAGTCCTCCACTCCTCAATTCTGTAACCCACTTGATGTAGGTCTTGCAGTCAGTGGAGTTGTGTGTGGAGGACAGGTGGTGTTCACACCAAGCAGAAGTGTTTGAAGGTCAAGTGGAGGACTTTCGTGCTCTAGAGGCCTTTATTGCTGACTCAGAATGTCCAGAGGAGTGTGTTAGGATTTTGTCACTTTGGATAGTATCTGTTACAACTTACTCTTTTCTTCTTACTTCTCTTTACGTTTCTCTTGCGCTTGTCTTGTACTCATACTGAACTTGTTTGTTCGACTCTCGACCCGGACACTATTTCTTTTATCGCTGACTCACCACCGCTTACCTTCCTTATCTCTTATCTCAATTGCTTCGTCAGCGATTACTTCCTTCACATTCTGTCTCCTTCTATCACGTTCTATGACCTGCCTTAACTATGCCTGCCCTTAGTCTTGTAAACCGGGTATATAAACCCGCTATACCTATCCTTGTACTTTAGCTTAGATCTCCTCGATCATACCTTGAATCTACTCTTTCGTCTCAAGCTCCTTCTGGCACTTGACCAGTCGCTCTGAACCTCTGAACCTTTGAACCCCTTGTGTTCCTCTAACGGAACGTCTTCCTTGGACTTCGTGCTACCATTAAGTGCACGCTATCTCTTTGAACCTCCGAACCTTAATCTTTCGAGGCTACGCTCGACCCTACCCGGGCCAAGCGTAACAGTATCCGATGTCATGCTGAGTGACAGGACAGGGTAGGATTTGACAGAAGATAGTTTATTTTCTGATAGGTGTCAGATAGCCAATAGCTGAAAGTGGCTGATAGCTGGAGATGGCTGGCAGCCAATGAGAGGTGTGCTGAGGGATGCGCAAGTGTTGAGTCATTTCAAGTCTTGTCTGATTAGCTTGCGTCAACAGGGCTCATAACCTAACCAAGTCTGAGAGAGAGGAGCGGTTGCTCGATACTATAATATATTAGTTGGAGATAGAAAACTAGTAAGTAAAGTAACTCACCTCAGCTGGTGCCTAAAATGGGTGGAAACAACTGAGGTGCTTGTAAGTGAGGTGCAAGTATGTATATATATGCTGTGGATGAGGCATACTCGTATTATGTTACCTACAATATTGTCATGATGAACCTGAAAGAACCTTATAAGGTTTAAGTGAATAAGAGTTGTAGTACTTCCAGTGCTTCTGCACTTCCAAGGAATCCGGAAGTGGTTCCAATGTTTCTGAGAGCACGGGAATATTCCAGAAGTGGTTCCGGAGGTTCTGAGATCAGAAGGTGTGGGAAAGTTCTGGAAGGGGTTCTGGAATAGGGGTTCTGAGACTGGAACACAGAACAGTCAGGACTGTCATCATTTGTCAACATAGCTCAGCCAAATTAAGCTGTAGCCATGGAAAGCTGTAGTCAGCTAGCAAATAGCCAAGCCACAGCAACACTAAGCCTTATAGAACTACTGTCAGTTCCCTCAGCTATCCCAGAAAAAATGTAGGTTTGCTGATGAGGTCACAGATATGTTGCCCCTAACAGGATTTTCTGAGAGTGGTTCCAACATCTTAGCTTTCATCTCCTTACATTATTCTCACAACTTGTCATTCAATTGTGCAGGTCCAGGGCCTGAGGTGCCCAGAGGGCCATTGAATGTACAATGTTGTTTGGGGTCTCACCCACCAATGCCCAAATCCAGGAAGTGTCAGGTGGTCATACGACCTTGAGTGCCTCAGCAACTCTGATCTTCACCAAGGATGCTGAGCAACAAGTGGGTGGTTGCTCTTGCCTGACATCTGCATCTCACTTGTGGGACATCACATCAAAGGAATTTTTTTGCACCAGTCACCAAGAGAAAAGACGAAAAGTGTACAAATGAACAAAAGAACCCAACCCTGTTCTAATGGTAGATAGCCACCACTCTATTTAAGATATTTGACGGTGAAGGATTCTTCTTGAAGCTCGATATATGTCACAGGTTGGTTGTCTTTCTGAATGTTAAATACAAAGGAAGGGTTGTCTGCCTCAGGAGATTTGACATAGAGATTCTTAAAGGTCACGTTGTCGAAGCTGGCGAGGAGCCTGTCACCTGGGAGAACTGTAATGATAAACTCTACGTTCTGCTGGCAGAGCGGAGAGTCGGAAGGGATTGTGTCAGACCAGCTCTTGCGAGTAGTGAAATCCACGATCGAGAAGAAACCAGATCCACTATTGAGTAGACTGACACTGACTCTGATTTCATTTCCGGGGGAGATTTCGAACTCCAAAGGGAATGGATGCGTCCGTACTTTGCGCGACATCGTGCCCCAAGCTATACATGAAAAGGATGAAGAGTGAGATGTTACTGATGCATGGGTTTAATGTCAACTTACATGTGACAAGGACCCCATTATCGGTCATATTCACCAAGAGTCCGGCCGCAAAAATGGGGGATGGGCAGTTAAGGCCATCGATACCGACTTTGATATAGAAACCCGAGCCAACGTCACCCGAAGCATCGGGGACGATGAACGTGGCGGCGGCAGAAGAGAAGGCGAGCTGTCAGGACAGGGCAAGATGAGACCAAGCAACACACGGTCCAGAAGAAACACACATTGCTGTTTGTAAACATAAGACCAGCCCAGGGTTGGTTATATATCTGCAGGACATCCGAGTCGATGGAACCATTGATAAGTTTCTCGACACGGTTAAGAATCGGGGGCTGTCCCTTCTCGCGGTGAAAGTCTGCGAGAGCTGCAGAAGCGAGCAAGAAAGTGGAGACGAGAGCGGAATTCAAGCGCATGGCGAGAGTGAAGGTGCTATTGAAAGTCCCGCGCGGCCTTATGGACTTTGTAGAGGTCGGATGAGTCTGAAACACACATGGTCGTTCGAACGCCTCTGACAGTCGCGTGTACAAGTAGACTAGGCGGAGCTGGTTGACAGAGTCTGCTTCGCCTAAATCACTTCCGAGTTTGTCGCTGTATGCAGATGGCAGTTGATGAAACCATCACCTCGCACATGGTGCATTCTTGATGAGCATGGCCCTGTGGTCATTTCTGGGCCTCTTGCCATGCCTCCGCCGATCCCCGCGCACTGGCTCTGTCACCGTTTTGACAAGCGTTGATCTGAAAGAAGTGATAGTCTCGAAACCTGACGTTACTTTTTAGGAAGCGACGGGCACGCCCGAAACGAACACTTCGGGGGGTGCAAGTCGTCGTAAGTGGTTTTTATTGTGAGGCTGTCGAGATGGCTGAGGTTACGTTTTGCAGTTGTTCTTTTGGGCGTTTATGACGCTGCAAGTGATGCTGCACTCGTTGCGTATTAACCTCATCCCATGCAGAACGACACGCAACCACTAGCCCTACTGACCGTCGTTCTTCCACACCTTCCGCCACCACTGCCACCAGTGATCATGAATGGACTAGGGTATCTGCGCATGGGAAATGCGTTCTTGGACGACATGGCGGCCATTGTGTCTGGGATTGGGATGCTCATAGTGATCACATCCTTGTTTTCTGGCCGCAGCGTACAGATGACTGGTGTGATTACGGTCATATTATATATAGGCTCCATCATCATCCGTCTACGATAGCGTCAAGGGAGGATTGCTGCAGCCCCCATCTTGAGTCAACTGGGTGAACTAAGCATCTCCTGAACCTGTTTCTCAAGCTCCTGTGGGGACGCAGACTTGGCCGTATTGGCCTTGTGCCGTTTTGTAATCTCCGCGAGCTGTTCCTTTTCTTCTCCGGGTAGGATAGGTTGGCCAGCAGCAAGCGCGGCGAACTTGTAGACCTCCCATCACTGCCCGCGAGGTTCATGAGTTCCTTGGCGATGGTCGTCGACCACTTGTTGGACATGTCGAGCGTCGACGTCCTCCCGTCCTCTACGTTATCAAAAAACACGTTAATCCATTAGTTGGTACAAGAGAAACGGAGGCAAATATGCGAGGGCGAGACTCGTTTTTTTCACTCACCAAACTCGACCGTCGCTTGAGGTGCCCAGGACTCCTCGCGCGTCTTGGGCACCTTGTGAACGGCAATCTCGAGCAGGGGATTGGCCCAGCGTATTCGTGGCAGCTCTTCGTTGACGAAATGTCTGCGTAGAGTCAGCGTTCAACATTGAGCGTCTGTCCCTAAAGGATCGCGCTGGCTCACCGTGCCCCCATGTGATCATTCCTCGCCGCCAACGTTAGACTGATACGTCGGAGTCCGTTGAGCGCGAGTCGTGGGCCTGCATTGAGATGTGCGAGGACGCGAGAGAGATGGGATGGAGTGGGAATGAACTTGCCGCGTCGACGTGGCATGGCTTGCTCGTGTCAGACGAGCGTTGTTTGGCTTTGTTGAACTCGAAAGGCCTTGGCTTGCGTTCAGGTTGGTTGAGTTGTCGTCCACAGGCGTCGTAAACAGTGAATTTTCTGCTTAGAATGTGAGACAGGAAGAGCGCCCTGGCACCGTGAACTTGCGGGAATCGACTGCTATACAATTACTTCAGATCAACGTTTGGTCACCCTTGTCAAAACAGTGACAGAGCCAGTGCGCGGGGATCGGCGGAGGGATGGCCAGAAATGACACACGGCCATGAATACCTCTGCGACCGCAAGACTCGAACGTGATGGTTTCATACGCTCAGGCATCCGCCAGGCTACTGCGACTCGCTTATCGGATGTCATTCCAGAAGCTAGATAATACAGTAAATATCCACCGAAGGCAACCAAGGGTATGTGTTTCAGACTCATCCAACCTCTACTAAAACCGTGAGGCCGCACGGGGCTGAAATTCAATGCCAAACTCACCAAGATCTCGCTATGCGCTTGAATTCCGCTCTCATCTCCACTTTCTTGCTCGCTTCTGCGGTTCTCGCAGACTTTCACCCGAGAAGCAACACCCCCCGTTTCTTAACCGTGATACACCAAGTTGTAGTATTTTGTTTCAGCGTACCAAATTCCTGGGCATTCCATTTTTTCAATGTGACAACTTGCTAGACTAGGTCTCAAATAGAAAGCTTCCGCATGGACATGTCAACGGTGCACGTCATGATCACCTCCGTGCCGCACGGAAGGTTGGGGCTCGGTTTACCCCGATCACTAACTGCCAAAACACGGCGGTGATACGATGATTCCGCTACACACCGGAGTGTTGCCGTGACTTGGCCATTGCCTAGCCGCGCGGTACTTTCAATAGCAACCTCACCTTCACTCTCACTATGCGTTTGAATTCCGCTCTCGTCTCCACTTTTTTGCTCGCTTCTGCAGCTCTCGCAGACTTTCACCACGAGAAGCGACAGCCCCCGTTTCTCAACCGTGTCGAGACACTAATCGATGGTACCCCCAATGTCCAGCTTCAGTATACCTGGGCTGGTGCTGTGTTGGAGAATGACAACAAAGTGTGTTTCTTCTAGACCGTGTGTCGCTTGGTCTCATATTGCCCTGTGCGTCACCGTCCCCTTTGTTTGGGGCGATGTTGGCTCGGGTATGATTATCGCAGCTGGTATCGACGGCCGTACGTGCGAATCTCCCATTCTTTCGGTCGGAATCAATATAGAAATAACTCCTGATGGTGTCTCCACCATACGTAAGCTAACATTAAACCCATGCATCAGTAACCTTTTTCACCCTTTTCATGTATAGCTTGGGCCCAGGTCTGGCCACACGAAATGAAGCAGCCAAGGGATCAGCCGTTCCAAATCTCCCCCAGAGACACCCTCACTTTGGGGGTCAACGTGAATTCCCCCACATCTGCTTACTTTGTCATGAATATTGGTTTGAGGTCCTGGATGGACACGCTGGAAATCCCGTCCGACTCTCCGCTCTGCCAGCAGAACGCAGAATGGGTCGTCGCAACTATCCGCGACAGGCCCCTTGCCATGTTCGACGAAGTGATAGTTAAAAATCTTATTGTCAAAACCCCTGAGGACAGTCGCCCAGGTTATCCGAGTCAACAGCCCATCATCGCTAACATTGAAGAAGACAACCAAATTCTGACATATGTGTATCGACGAGGAAATGGTGAAACCACATCCTACATCATCGAGAGAGCAGCTTAGAACATGGTTGGGTTGGCTGGTTCGTTTGTACACTTTTCGTGTTTTCCCTCTGGCGCAAATATTTAATTGTCCTTGACGTGATGTCCCATGAACGAGATGCACACTGTGGCTACACGTCAGTTCGTGAAGATTGTACAGTCAATGTTTTTTTGGACGGAGATGGAGCCAATATCCGGATCATGCAGCTGCAGATACTAGGCCTGTGTTGAGATGTGCGAGGACGCAGGAGCATCAGTAAATTTACAAAAGTCTTATTCAGACTTATACAGCACTTATTTCACTTACCTCACTCACAGCAGGTGGCTGACCGCGGCAGAGTGCGATGATGTTGAAAGGACACGTACTTATAGTCACGTGACCTTATATTAAGTAAGCATTACAAAGCGTATATAAGACTTGACTGAGTCTGAATAATATACATCTCTTTTGACCAGCAACTGCTATCATCTCTGAGAACTCCACCCCTTCCAAGGTAAGTATTTCTAGAGTAGATTCCTTAGTAGCCCGTGCGGCAATGCCAGCTACTAGCTATTGCAACAGATGAGGGGAATAAGTAAATTAGTACCAGTACTTTTCTGACTATTTCGTCTCACTGACTTATGAAGCTGATAATTTGCAATTCGTAGATAAGTTACAGGAGTGAATCAAAGTAAATAGTACAATGTCTGTGTACACTCCACTGTGTGCCAGGAAACCATTGCAAATTGGAGTCTGGTGTATGGGCACATTGTGGTATATGCGAGCCTCCGCCCAGTGAGTAAGAATCTGGGTGGTGCGACTCTGTGCGCCCGTGTTGCAAATCAGAGTCTGGTGTATGGGCACAGTGTGATACATGTGAGCCTCTGCCGAGTGAGAATCCAGGGTTAGTGACTTGGTGCACCTGGAAACTTTGCAAAACGGACTTGGAGTCTGGTGTGTGGGCATGTCGTGGTGCGGGTGGGCTGTGCAGTGGTGGGAGTAAACGAGGAGCTGTGAGGCATACGTGGAAGGCTTCGCAATTAGTAGGCTAAACTTGACAGCAATGTAACATTAGCCGAGATCTCAGATCTGAATCAGTGGATATGCAAACACTCGAAATTCGACCAGATACTGAAACGACCAGAACCCACCTAAGGGTCTAGCGTTTGTAGTCGCAAGAGTACTAGCGAGGTTGTTCTGGGAAAACTCCAAGAGAACAAGACTGAGGAGTCTTGTACTACTTGGCTATAGTATTTATACTACTA
>JBBPTD010001346.1:0-10562 GCA_038093895.1 Boletus aff. mottiae
GCAGCTGGGACCCAGTTCTGGAGGCATGACGGGTTCCTCCCTCTCCGCAACGATACGGGCTGCGCCGAAATAGACACCTTCATCAAGAGGTGTCACTTTCTGGATGATCCGAATCCCCAAACACTCTGCATCCCGCGCATATACTTCAACTTTTCCCCTCTTGGTTCAGACTCGACTGTTGCCTGAAAACAGTTTTCTCTCCGTCTTGTATATACCACGACTTTCAATGGCTGTCAGGGACTTACCCTCGACTGCTCTGTGTTCTCGATCTGTTCTCGATCCTTTCGCACACGTACAGCTGTACACAGCTCTGTCCCGTGTTCGACATCAAGCAGACACGTTGGCTCTCTTTTCGGACTCAAATGAGGAGCTTACACCCCGCGAACGTGGTATACCAAAACTATTGTTGTATTACTCCATCCAATTCCCACATCCAATTTGCACATCTGAAGGATCACCACGCTTGTATAAAGGTATGCTCGTCTAAAGCATCAAGCAGACCGCCACAGCTTGTGGATTCCAGGAGGAGTATGACCTCGATGTTCTCTGTTCTTGCTGCTGCCCTTCTCGGTGTCACGGCCGTTCGCGCCAATCCAAGCCTCTCCGCAAGGCAGTCGATAACTGCACTGACAACGTCGCAAATCGACTACTTCACTCCATACACGTGGTATGCGAGTACTGCATATTGTACCCCTAGCCAGACTCTTGCATGGAACTGTGGAGGTAGGTCCAATCGAAGCGTACGTACGAGCTATCTGTGGAACGCTGATTTTCTTCCCCTCAAAAAGCTAACTGCGAAGCTAACCCTGATTTTAAGCCTGTCGCTTCTGGTGGTGACGGCAACTCCGTCCAGTACTGTAAGACATCAACTTGATACGCGAAAAGCTTGACTTAAGTTAGGATTGCCCTCAAACGCATAGGGTACGTCGGATATGACCCCAGTCTCGACACCGTGATCGTCGCCCACCAAGGGACAAACCCTGAGAAATTGTAAGAACTGATTTAAGCTGTCATATGCCATCAAATACTTTTCCTAAAACTGTTACCTTCCAGCGAAGCCGACCTCACGGACGCTAATTTCTTCCTGACCAATTTGGACTCCACGCTCTTCCCGGGAATTAGCTCCGACATTGAAGTTCATAATGGCTTCGCAGATGACCAAGCATCGTAAGACTTGCATCTCATTCCTATCTACCTACTCGACTCACCATCACAGGACTGCCACGGAGATTCTTGCTGCTGTGCAACAAACCATGTCGGAGTACGGCACGACATCTGTAACCATGGTCGGCCACTCTCTGGGCGAGTATTACAGGAATTGTAATAAGTGGCCCTGATAACTAACTCACCTTTCAATGCCATGTTTGCCCCGTAGGTGCGGCTATCTCGCTCCTTGACTCTGTTTATCTTCCTCTTTGGCTACCCGCCGGAACCACCTTCAAGACCATCACCTACGGTCTTCCTCGTGTCGGCAACCAAGCATTTGCGAACTACGTGGACGCCGACTTGCACCTGAGTCATATCAACAACGAAGAGGACCCCATCCCAATCTGCCCTGGCATGTTCCTAAATTTCGTCCACCCCTCCGGAGAGGTACACATCGAAGATTCCGGGGAGTGGGCGTCATGTCCTGGTAAGTTATCCCTACCTTTGAGATTGGACTTTCTGTATGACACACATGCGTTAAACAGGCCAAGACAACCCAAGCCCACAATGCGCAGTGGGTGACGTACCTAACGTCTTGGACGGCAACCTCAACAACCACGACGGTCCTTATAATGGAGTTACAATGGGCTGCTAAACGAGACTTTTTGCTATGGTGGGATTGCGCCGATATGGTTGTTCGACTTCTTTCATGGACCAGAGTGTTCAATTTTTGCGCATATGTTAGTTTTTAAAGTAACCGGGGATCCATTTTTATCGTCTTTGGAGTGTGTGTTTGGATGTTGATTCGTCAATGTGAGTACGGATAACGGATGCGCAACTCGCAACTGCAGGGGACGACCATAAACAATGCTATTCGACTGACAAACTCTTTTTCTCTGCCGTCTTTGCAGGACTCTGCTCTATCTTCCACTCGACCATCTTCAAGATTGGTATCTAGGGGTGGTTCACGTTGAGTGGGTATGGTGCATGGAGATAAAGTGCAGGCGCACGAGCTTGCCAATAAGGCGACGAGCTTTCAAGTGTCATTATGGAATCACCCCCCAGTCCTATCTGCTCTCCCTCTGCCCGCGCCACCAACAGCCGATTCTATGAGAACCTCTCTCTGGGGGCGCCGTCAATTCCTGCCCAGTCGAATGCAAATGCAACAGTGGTAATGCGTCCTAAGCCATGCATCGTCACCAAGGCCAACATACCTCCCCACTTGCAGGAAAACTCTGAGGACCCGTTCTCTCTCCGCAAAAGGGTCCAGAGTATACGACACCCACTCCTCTCTCTCCGCTGCCCCCCACGATGGACCCTCCCACCTCCTTCATGTCACCGCCCCCGGCAGTAGAAGATCTGTTGGCTCTTCCAACTCGTCATCCAGGACCGATGATCAAGTCAAGTCAAGGGTTCCTGCTTGACAAGGTGACGAATTCGACGTACGATACAACGTATGTGCTCTGAGCTACAACAGAACACTTTCACCACATCGTCAAGTCTGGCCCTCGCGGCGCGGGAGAGTGAGTCAGGGCTAGCCGTGGTCCAGGCCCACATGTTTGGGGTGAGGAAACCACAATCCTGCTAGCAGCCTTGGCAGAGTCTTACCTTGTAGCTGCATGACGTCTTTGCATGCATGGTTCCTTTCGGGATGAGTCAAGTCACAAGTAAACTTCCAATGAGTCATCGACTCAGAAGCAAATTTCCCGATCAATGTGACTCCAATGAGGACACGCGCCGCAGCGAACTTCAATACTACGTAACTCAGATTTGATCACTATCATGGTCGAGTGACTCGGAGGACGCTACAGTGTGTACGTATTGTAATGCATGTTCGCTTCTGTGTATATATTGAAACAGCCATGCGACTAGTGCACGGAATTACGGGGTGATAAAGACGTACTCTCACTTTTTAGGGGTTGATCACATCGCGACTACTTAAACGCGACGCAAGGCTCACTGACACCCACCAGTACTCTCTGCCCGCTACCATGCGTTGCCTCAAAAAGTCCAAGTTATCGCATCCCTCCGACCCCACTGATAAAGTAACGGCATTGCAGTCCGCGCTGCATGACCGCGACCCATTCTTTAGCGGAACATGTTCAATCCCGGATTATCAGCGTCTTCTATATTACTCCCATGGCGACCTCCTTCGGTGAGCCACCTTTGGGTCCTCTGGTCATGTCTGACTGCTGCGTCGACGTGTCGATTTTTCCAACGCTGTAGCAGATGACCTCGAAGCGTTGTATCGCGCTTGCAAACCAGCAGAGTTTGGCCAAAACGGAGAGAACGTTTACGACGACTCGTATAGAAATGCGGGAATGATGGATCTCCTCTCGTTTTCAACTCTTCTGGGTCCGCGCAGCCTCGGAATCCATGAGCAAGTGTCCAAGGCATTGCTCACCAAGAGTCATGCAACGATGGACGCCGAGCTGTACAAGTTGAACGTCTATGGTAAGTTCCCCCCGTTTCTGATTGGTCGCTCTCAACGCACACTCGTTCTACAGGAAAGGGTGACTTTTTCAAGGCGCACAAGGACACGCCGCGGGGCCAGGACATGTTTGGGTCCTTGGTTGTCGTCCTGCCTACTGCCCACGAGGGTGGTCAATTCGTCCTTCGTCAGGGTGAAAAAGAGTGGACCCTTGATTTCGCCAGCGAGTATGCGACTGCCACAGAGCCCTCCGCTTTCTTTGTCGCATTCTACGGTGACATCGAGCACGAGGTCTTGCCAGTCACGTCGGGTTACCGCGTCACTCTACCTTATAATCTCTACCATGGGCTTGTCCACCCCAACACGTCATCGACCCTCACCCCATTCCATCTCAAACTCAAGCATGCGCTGGCCGATCTAGTGAACGACAAGTCGATACTCCCCAATGGTGGATATCTGGGATTTGGCCTCATCCATGAATATGTCCACACGGGGCGTAACCTGGTCGAGCCCTTGTTGGACCAACTGAAAGGATCGGACTGCTCGTTGGCAGACGTGTGCAAAGAGCTCGGTCTTCGTTATTCTCTCCGGCTACTCTATCGCGGGATCATCACGGACGAGGGGTTCGACCTCATTACCACCAAGGAAATTGACGCGGATCACAAGATCATGTATGATTGTGATTTTTTTTGACCTGGATTCCAGCGTATATCTTCGAGAGGCGCTCCAAGGGTTGACCATTGACGAGGTTGAAGGCATCGAGTTCGTTGGAGCGATGCAGCCGTTTGATCCGGAAATTTTGGACGAAGACGACGGGAGGCATGAATTCTTGAAACTGTTTTACAGGACCCCGGTCACGACGGTGTTGGAGGTCACGCGGATGAAATCATCAGTGAATTTCAAGAGCTCGTTTATGGTGTATGGCGACGAGACCAGGATAGACCACTTTGATGGGACTGCATGCATGTTGATTGCTGTGGAACCGGCGGAGTCACGCCAAGTCAAAATGGACATGTAATACACTTTTGCCCATTGTAAAGTATATCGCAGTATCGAATTACCCGACATTACTTTTTGGCTAGCGCCCGAAGCGAACGCCTGACATTTGCTCCTCAAGACCAGATTTCCAACGTCGTGAATATCTTTTGCTTGACAAGCTCACCCTTTCGTCACAAAAGCTGTACGACCCGAATTTGCAGTGGTGGACCAATCACTTGTATTTATTCAAATTGATCTCCGGTGGACACCTAACAGTATTTATGTACCCTTCAGAGGCCCAGAGCTGTCGTTCACTGGGTGGAAACAGGCCACTCTTAAGCAGTCGGAAGGCCAGCCATGTTTTCGAACCACTGGACAAGGGCCGCAACCTTGCTCACGGTAGCGTCGCTTTGGCCCAAGCGCAGATCTGGCCGGAATCTATTGTCTTGGTGTGTATAGGGCATTGTTCGATAGCAGATCTCAGCAATGGGCCTATTGTATGGAGAGGCAGTGAATGTGATGGTACTACCCATTTCCCAGGTGGCCGTGAGGTCTAATCAAACAAATATGCGTGAGATCATGTGGATTGGAGAGATAGATAACGTGCTCTCAAAATACACAATGTCGCCTCGTTTGAGTCCTGGAGAGGGTCCAAGCCCACCCCAGGTATCTGCGGTATCTCTCCAAGCTGTCAGCTTACAAACCGAGCCTTGATCGTCGGTGAGGATAAGCTTCAGAATGGAGACTTGTTGGCCCGCGTCGAAGCCTCTCTTCACATGGACGGCATCGGGTCCTTGAACCTCCAGGACAGCGAGTAGCGTGTTGACTTTACGGGATCCCCTTCCCGATTTGGCGGCAGTATAGAGGGAGGAGAGGGGAGTGACTTTGTGCAAGCTGAACTGGAAGCTTGGAAAACGGGCGATGCAGGAGGCGTCGGAATACTCGATGGAGGTACCGGTTTCCTGCGTCTCATAGGTACCTCGAGGGAATGATCCGGAGGGTCGGAGGAAGGAGGGAGCGCCAGTGGTATTTGCAGCGGGAGTGGGGGGCCAAGTTACAAACGTTGTTTCGTCTGCGCCGTATCATGGTTCTGCTGGAGGACTGGTGAGAGGGACATACCAAGACAGTTTCCAGCGTCATCGTCCTGTTTAGACCCGAGGAGATGATCTGGTTCTGATTCTTGAGAGTCTGAGGAGGGATCGAAGATGGCGTTCCGGTATAAAAGAGAGATGCGACGGCTGGCAGCGTCAAGTGTTGCGGGGAGGTAGAAAGAGTGCTGTGCGATCGAGGAGGGTTCTTGTACTGTTTGCCAGACATAGCCACTCGGATCCGTGCCAATGTCTGCAGCGGACGGAGCACCGAGAAAGACACGAAACATCAAAGGGAAAGACGAAGGGTCGCTCTCACCAACTCCGACCGGAACATCCCGTACGACGACGATAGCAGGTCTGTCTGCAATTGTACACTGTACACTGAGCGACGCGATGGCCACTACATCGATATTTGGCCAAGAGAAAAACCCCCGCGGAATACCGAAAGCACCTTTCATCGTGAGTGGACGTTGATTTCATGCAGATATCAATACCATCAGTCGACGTTCTAGACCAATGTGGAGGAATACATCGGCAGTCCTGATGGTGACGTCGAGGGGCCTCTCAAGGCCTTTCAAGACGCGATCGCGTACGTTTCATTGTTGAATTCTAGCATGACACTCTTGAACCGATAAAAAAGTACAGGAAATATCGCTACATGGACGCCAATTTGACACAACGCCGACGGAGCCTCGAAGATAAAATACCAGACATCAAAAAGACGCTATACATGGTCGAGTTTTTGCAAGAGAGACGTGTAAGTTAGCCTTCTGGACGGGTCGACATCTTGATGAGCTGTCTTTAGGAGGGCAAACAAAAAGCAGACGAGGACACAGATGAGCTCGATGACGAGGGTGAAGAGGTCGCGAAGAAACCGTTGACCACGACGTTTGAATTGAATGATACGCTTTATGCAGAGGCAGACCTCGAAGACACTGATACTGTTTACCTCTGGCTAGGGGTACGTTTTCTTGATATTCACCCCATTTCCTGTTGATTGCGTCCCTGCAGGCCAATGTCATGCTATCGTACAAAATTCCTGTAGCCATATCGCTACTGCGGTCGAAACTTGGTGCCGCCGAAGCAAGTTTGAAGACCACTATAGAGGATCTAGAGTTCCTTCGTGAGCAACTCACGATGATGGAGGTGAACACTGCCAGGATGTACAACTGGGATGTGAAGCGGAGAAGAGGTCAAGTGGCAGAAACTGCGGGGCAAAAAGGTTGAGCGGACTGTCTATTGCCCGTTTTGTTTCCAATCGAACCTACAGTACGGGTTGGAGAATGATCATGTTTCATAATCCGTCATTGAAGGTAGATCAAAGAATCCAAGGAGACCATTCGTTCGGCCTTAGGTTTTTCCATGCTACCCTCTCCTGGCAGACAGACCGAATCGAGTGAAGACAGTCGCTCACCACCCCCTACGGTAGTATGGGTACCGCGCTCATGCTAGAGTACCGGTCGAGGGATCATTCGCTGACTCCGAGTCTTACTACTCTACCTCAGTCGCCGTACTGTGACGGTCAATTGGTTGATTACCTTGGCAATTTACGAAGACTTCCGTCCGGGCTAGCTTAGCAGTGTCACAGTGAGTGTTGTCGTAGTGTTTGGCTTCTGTTCTTGCGGACTGTGTGTCGAGGTCCGCTTCTGTTTTCACACTGATGCCCACCTCGCTCGACTCAGAGCTTATCGATTCCCGACGGATGACCATTACACGCTGATCTGCTAATCGCGGGGATCCGAACAAGTTGGAACCGATCCTAATCCTGGTGCAGTGGTGGGAATATTAGAAAGTGGTGAACGGGCCCGCTCTCTGCAAAACGACCCGTGTCAAAGAATTAGTTTCACGAGGTGGTGGGTTGCATGCAGACGTCTCGTCTCAGGAGTTGGGGTGGTGTTTTGTGCGCCGCCACCGATCATATATACAATGCAACATAAAACTTGAAGGTTTATAAAGTACGCTGTGATTCCCGAATGCACAAATATGCCATCCTAGACGAGATCAATCACCGTCCGCAACTTCTCCGAGTCTGATTGCGTGCTGGGCCGTCGATGGCCTCAATCCCAGCTTGCACAGCCTTGGGAGAAATTGCAGCAAAATCCTTGGCTCTTTGTGCCCAGTAAGACATAGCATATCCACCTGCACATGTGTGAGTTTGATCCCTGGGCTGCACAGCATGACCTAGGGATATGGGCCCATACCATCTCTGAGATCTGAACCCAGTCGTATGTAAACAGAGTCCTCCTGCCCTGTTGAAGGGGGCATTCTGGGAGGCATTGGTTTGGCATGTAGGGAGCAGGGGGCCCAGGGGGGGAGGTAGGGGCCCGCTTCCGCCCCCCCTCTTCTGTCCCCACTTCCACGCCCTTCCCCCCACCGGTGGGAGGGGGGATGAAGGGTGGCAATCCATGCAAGAACGATGCTGGCGGTTGCGGACTTTGAATATATGTCTCCGAGCAAAAGCTATTGCGGCTAAATTTTGCTACCTGACTCGGATTTAGTGTTTTCAATTCGGCGCAGGAACATAGGCTGCCAGTGGCATGCTAGGTACCCATCGTCCTGCAAGCTCGCTGCTCGACCCCGAGTAGATGTTACTGAACCTCGGAACTCCAGGATCAGGATCTCCTCGTGAAACATGGTAACAGCTGTGCAGCGCTCCTGAGTCATCGGAATTCGGTATTTTCCGATCTGAAGCCTCTCGGTATTAAAACTACAGCACGTCATTCAAATATTCACACATCAAGTTAGACTGCTGACTGATCTTGATAGTCCAGTTCGGTTATTAGATCGGTTCGCTTCTCTCACTCCTTCCAGCCTCCTTTTCTTTCGCCCCAGTGCTGGCAAATGTCGACCAGCCCTTTGCGTGCACACTTACCAATGAGCGCCGGATATGGATCGTTTAACAGAGCGACGGGCACTTCCAATGCCTATGCGGTAGACCTTTACGAAGACGGGTACGACGATCCGGTATACCAGGGCAAAGCCCGCGTTCTGAATCATGCCATACAAGACATTGGCATGGGCAAATACCAGGTATGGTGCAGGATTTAGCGTGTGACTATATATAGTGATGCTGGGCTCATCGCAGTGGTATCTATTTGTCGTGACCGGCTTTGGGTGGTTCGCGTAGGTCTTTTTTCGTGTTTCCGATCGGTGTTCACCTGCTCACGGTTGATGCACAGCGACAGCGTCTGGCCCGTAAGTGCACTCGAGAACGACGGCGTCCAATGTTGAACCATGACCATGTTTTGCGCCTAGCTGTTGGGCGCGTTGATTCTAACGCCCGTCATTTACGAATTCCATTTCGACGGCCCGTACCTGGTTTTGGCGTCCAACATTGGCCTCCTCGTGGGTGCGATTTTCTGGAGTCTCGGATGCGATATCTGGGGTCGAAAGTGTGTCCCGTCGTCTGTCGTCTGGACATGTTTAACCGAGCAGCGTAGGTGGTCGTTCAACTTGACACTTTTCATCGCAGGCGTTTTCGGCTTGGCTGCTGGTGGCTCACCCGATTTCGTCACTTTGGCTACCTTGATTGCCATCGTTGGTGTCGGTGTTGGTGGTACGTGTGTCAAAATTTCACGACGAATGGCGCATTGAACTCTACTGGAGGTAACATGCCCGTGGACTCGGCTGTCTTTTTGGGTAAAGTAGATTTCCTTTGCATCTCCCAAAACCGTTCCATTGATATTTTTTCTGCCAGATTTCATCCCGGCGTCTCATCAATACCTTTTGACGGTGCTTTCCATCTGGTGGTCCCTGGGACAACTCATTTGCAGTCTCGTAAGTCCCCAAAGTGCCTCTTCCGTCTTGTGCTAATGCACCAATGGTTCTATCAGATCGCGTGGCCCCTAATTTCTAATTTCTCTTGTGCTTCCCCCGAAAATTGTGACAGGTCTAACAATATGGGATGGAGATACCTTCTCTTCGTGCTCGGCGGGCTCACGCTCTTTCTTTGGGGCATTCGTTTCTTCGTATTTACCCTCCTCGAAAGTCCACGCTTCCTCTCCGGCGTCGGCAAGGACATGGAAGCAGTCGAGGTCATCCACGAACTGGCCAAGTACAATGGCAAGACAACAAGACTCACGTTGGAAGAGCTAAAGGCGCCAGGACAAGATCCAGATGCGTCGCCGTCACGAAAGCGTGCCATTTTGTCCAAGGACTCCAAGTATGGTATGGGTCATATCAAGGCGCTGTTTGCCACTCCAAAGATGGCTTGGTCTACCAGTCTGCTCATCGTTTTGTGGGGTATGTTATGCTCCCCGTTTGTTCCGAAACGAGATATCATGATTGAATCGTTTTGCACACAAGGCATCATTGGTCTCGCGTCGACGCTCTATAACAACTTTTTGCCTTACTTGTGAGTGGAGATGCAGTCAGCACGCGACGCAGGTTTGACCGTCTGTCAAGGTTGGCCAGTCGTGGTGCCGAATTCGGAGACACGTCTCTTTACATTACCTACCGCAACGTACGCATTCGTATGTATCACGTTGGGTTACACTCACGCCTCACGCCTACAGCTCGTGATTCTGAGCACGCTCGGCATCCCCGCTGCTTTCATCGCAGGATGGGCCGTCGAGGTCCCGTACATTGGACGCAAAGGCAGCCTCGCCATCTCCGCAGGCGAGTCGCCTCATCCTTTCTCGCACCTTCACTACTCAACGACCTCCCGCGGAATAAAGGGCTCACTGGCGCGTTTCTTTACGCGAGCACCACGTCCAGGACGTCGAACCAGCTTTTAGGGTGGAACTGCGGCTACGTATGTTGCAGCAACGTACGTTCCGTCTTGCATTTTTTTACTTGAAGTTAGCTGTACATATGATCCCCGGTGTCAGATGATGTACGGTGTGCTGTATGCCATGTCACCAGAGATATTCCCCGCCAAGGATCGTGGCACGGGCAATGGTCTGACGGCGACGGCC
>JBBPTD010001347.1:0-10556 GCA_038093895.1 Boletus aff. mottiae
AAATACTATAACCAAGTAGTACAAGACTCTCCAGTCTTGTTCTCTTGGAGATTTCCCAGAACATCCTCACTAGTACTCTTGACTAACAAACACTAGACTCTTAAGTGAGTTCTGGTCGTTTCACAGAAAATGCAAATTACCTGATCCTGCCCTCCGAAGTCAAAGTCCACCCACACTTGAAAGGGAAAGAAATGTATGGCAGCCACTGATAGTTTGTCGTCATCCAATAGTGATGGCGAGGAGCAAGGTCTGCGTGGTGGTAAAAAGCGCTATGCAGATGCAAAGAGACAGTGCTGCACAAGCTTGACCCCATTGGAGGAGGTGATGAACCCTGAGAAGGGTCCCAGTGATGTGGAAGAAGTCGATGTTGAAGAGGGTGATGCTGATGACGTCGACTGTGACGAAGTTAGGGGGGAGCACAGAACCGATGTAGACGAAATGGTGTGCTGAGAAAAAAATTGTTTAACATCAATCTACTGATGGTAATGTCCAGGATGACATGCAAGATGAGCACCGTGGTGAACCAGCAGCCGCTCGCAATGTCAAAAAGCGAAATACAAAGGATTTACTTACAATATTTTTGGACCAGGTGACTGTCAAATTTCTCGGTGCAGACAGTAAAAGTGATCTGAAGGTAGGGCATTGGTGTCTTGTCTGCAAGTGAGTCACAACATTGTTATGTGGCAAGTGACTTACTGAAATGTAAAAGGGAGGATGAGGTGTACTGTCAGAAATTTGGTAAATGAAAGGCTTTTCATGTTGGGGGGAATTCCTCTTGCTGCACACACATTCGCTCACACTATGCTTTGTACGAATTACGATGTGGAGAGCAGAACATTGCCGAGAATCACCATGCAGTTCCACATGATATCCTGCAGGAGCGGAAGCGAAAGAAGCAACTTGAAGGCAGTGACCAGCCCACATTTGACAACATGTTCCATCGTGTGGCCAGTCCACGGTCATTTTCAAGGGAAGAGGTCTTGAAGTACATTGCGCAATTTGTTGTGTGCAATGACCAGGTAAGGGCACAGTCTGAAATACTATATTACTATTGAACTAATAGAGACATTAGTCACTCGTGGTGGCTGATAATGCAGCATTTCGAAACTGTCTGGTAGCAATGCAGCCAAATGCTACCAAAGCTGACATACCATCCACCCACGACATCAGCATATACGTTCACAATGAATTCATCAACTTTATCAAGCAATTGAAGGTGGAAATTCAGGTTAGTAGTAATAGGCGCTTGTGACACTTTTCGAAACATTTGTGCCGCACTGCCACCGCTCACTCTTTTCGAACTTGAAACAGTTGCTGTCCAGTGGTCGTATCTCCACCACCATGGATCTCTGGTCCATTGAGCAAACAAAGGCAGCATTTTTGGGGATCACGGCACACTGGATCCAGGCTGACACCAACTCTCACAAGTGGTCTTTACGCTCACAAGTTATCGCTTTCCGGGCCTTTCCAGGTATGCACAGTGGGGACAACTTAGCATGCCACTTCATTGGACTTTGTGAGAGGGCCGGAATCATCACCTTGACATCCAGCAAGCTCTTTTGTCTAACCGCTGACAATGCCACCTCAAATGACAAAGCGGCCAACATCACTGAACGTCTTCTCCATCGTCGTCAAATTTACTCATTCAACGCCAACACAGATCGCCTTGCATGTCTCGTGCATGTCATCAACCTTGCCATCACCTCCGTCCTCTCTACTGTCACAAAGATCTCTAATGTCGACACAGCAACATCCATTTGGGAGTTTGACCCTACCCTTCCACAGAATCGTATGCTCAACGACTCGCTGGATGTTGTTACCACCATTCACACGCTTGCAATCAAGATACAATGTTCAGGGCAATGCATCGAGTACTTCGAAATGCTGCAAGGCAAGTGTGGCATCAACCCTCCTCTTGCAATTCCCTTGCGCAGCAACATTCGGTGGGGTATGGTGGACGGAATGCTCGGTTGAGCTCATGAACTGTGCCAGGTACGTAGATTGATTTATTATGCAATATACTGATCATTGATTTGTTGATTCAGCCTATCAATATGTTCATTAACTCGGCTGATGAACTTTATGGCCCTATCACCACAATTCGGCATGACAGACAAGTCAAACGTGTCCCATGGACAAAGTTCATTTTAGCAACGAGGGACTGGGAGCGCGTCAATGAAACACGGTCCATCATTGCTGTAAGTACTTAGTTCTCATACCTACGACGATTCAGCCTAAAGTCCCAGCCCTAAACTTAGGATGCAAACAACATTCAACAATTATTCTTGGATGAGAGCTGCACTACACTCTGGTGTGCAATCCCAGAGATTGAAGAGCTTTTGTCGGCATGGGAGAAGAAACTAGGTAGTCCCAGGTACTCGATTTTCAAGAACACGCTCCAGGACGGTATCGACAAGGTTATGAAATACTACAATCAATTTGATGACAAGCCAGTATATATACTTGCACTCAGTAAGCTCTCACATTGTCTTTGACCCCCTTGGTGTCCTCACTCACTCCTTGCATTCACAGTTCTCCATCCATATTACAAGCTAGATTACATCAAAATGGCATGGGGCGGTGCTGAGGAACAGGCGAAGGAAATTGCTGCAGGAAATCATAATGCCAAAAACTGGCATGATGAGGCACTCAAAATCACTGAGTTGACCATGCAAGACTATTGGCAGGAGATGGAAGATGCCTGCACGGTGCGCCAGGGCATGACAGACTTGGATGCCGATACTCACATGCAAGATGACACACTTGAATCCGAGTTCGACCATCACCGCCAGGGCCTAGTTGAGAAAGCCGGGCATGGTGCAATGTGGCTAGGATGGGCAGCCGAACTGCAGCACTACCTTGCTGATTTACCAGAGGACGTCACGAAGAATATGGACATTGTCAACTGGTGGTTGAAACACACCACCATCTACCCCACCCTCGTGTGGATCGCACAAGACATCTGTGCCATTCCAGCATCCTTGGTCCCCTGTGAACACTTGTTCTCAGCTGGCACAGAAATCGCCACTGATTGCCAGTCATGCTTGGGTGCCGAGAAGTTTGAAGAACTTCAGATTCTCAAGTGCACATGGCGGAAGTCAATTGTTGATTGCGCAGCCATCAATTCAAACAAGGTAATGGACATCTATTTACAGGAGTACAAGGAGTTATACAAGCTCGACAAAGAGTTGACTGTGACCAAGGTTGATCTTACTGGTAGCAACATCGAGGAGTAGTTCTTGTATGCATAGTCTACTGTAGTCACATGACAATGATGTAGACAGTCTTAACTGGTCTTTTGCAGTCTTTGCAAATGCCAGCCATTGCTGTAACTGTAACCGAAACTGACAAAGACTGAAAAAATCGGTCCTCAACAATCTGGTCATAAATGGTTAAAGTCCGGTTTCGTTTCGGTTTTTCGTCAGTCTTGAGACCAGACCTTTAATCACTACCTCGGATTGTATACAATTTAAATATGCCTGTAGTAGATGTAGACCATGCAACTACTGCTCCTCCCTTCTCCATGTGTGACTGCTGTAAAAAGCAGAAAATAACTAAGAGTAAAGGAAAGGAAAGAGAACATGACAATGATCTACCCCATGACGTGTGGCTCCTCGATTCAGGAGCATCATCCCACTACACCAACGATCTAAACAATCTGGTTGAGTATACACCATTTCTTCTACCAACCTACTCCCAGACAGCAAACAGTTGTGCATCAATAAAAGGAAAAGGTACAGCAATTATTCGCTTCCAAGGTAGACTTGTGCGGTTATCGCCAGTCATTTACATGCCATCATGCACCATAAAGCTCATATCTATGGGTATCTTGTTAACCGACACCTGCATGACCCTTCAGACCACACCTGGTCATATCAACATATTTGATAAATGCACCAAGCAACTGATACTAAGTTTCCACTCCCATGGTGACACAATGTACTGGATGCGTGCCCCCACTGTTCATCCTCAAGCCGACTTATTGTCAATGACCTCTGTGGACTATGAACTCCTCCATCGCCATTTAGGCCACCCTTCGTGCAATGTGCTCTGTGCTGCAAAGAAGCACATTAAGGACTTTCTGAATGTTGATATTCCATCCACCGTTCCTATATGCTCTGGTTGTGAGCTTGGTAAACAACCAAACCATACTTTCCCTCATAGCGAGAAGCACACAAGTGCTCCCTTTGAGTTAATTCATTCTGATCTAAAATTGTTTGAAATTGAATCATACCACAAGTACAAGTACGCAGTCATCTTTTATGATGACTATACCTCTATGGCTTGGCTGGTCCTAATTAAAACTAAGGATCAAACACTCAAGGTGACCAAGCAATTCCATGCCTATGTGCATACTCAGTTCAACGCCATAATAAAACACTGGCGCTCTGATGCAGGGGGAGAATACACCTCCAAAGCTTTCACTGAGTATATGCACGATAATGGCATTCATATACAACAATCCACCCCTTATGCTCACCAGCAGAACAGACATGCGGAATGCCTAATCCATACTATTATGGACAAAGCACAACCCATGCAACTGCAGGCTTGCCTGCCCAATTTCTATTGGGAGTTCGCAGTACTACATGCACTTCATGTGTATAATCGCACCCCATCTCATCGGCTCCAATGGAAAACACCATTCAAGATGCTCACTGGCAAAAAGCCTACTTTTTCGCATCTTCAGGTTTTTGGCTGTGGCACATACGTCCACTTACCAGTCAAGACTTGCAAAGGCAAATTGCAGCCTAAATTGCAACTGATGATCTACCTGGGCGTTTCTGCTGGTAGTGATTCAAACTACCTCTTCATGCACCCTAACAACGCGCTACACACGTCGGCTCACACCATATTTGATGAGCACCTCTTTCCAAGGTGTTCAAGGGCTCAGCCACACTGGCCCATTAACCACCCACCACATTCTCACTCTCATGATGATGGATCCTCGGATTCTGATTCTGAACCATTGGACCAGGAGTCAGATGCAGAAATCGATCCTCCTACTGTCCATCGTCACCTGGCCCTCAGACTGATTACTCCACCTCCAGCAGCACCTCCTAGGGTACCTACACCGCCGCTGGCTCCGCCAGCACCTCCGGTTACCCCTCCTCATCGTCCACCTCTGCCTCCACCTGCTCGGCCAGAGTGCCCACAACAAGAGCGCCATGCCCCCATCTGTCCCAGAAATGTGTATGGGGAGCGCCGCAAACCACTAAAGCAACTTTGTGACATTGAACACATCTCTGACTGGTGCAGACTTGTTGGCAAAGTGTTACAACTCACCTTGGCAACACCCAGTTGTTGTGCCATTCTTTTCTTTTGCCTTAGACTTCCTTAGACCCCCTCGTCTCTGGAATCCCTTGTCCCCTTGTCCTTGTCCCCCCTTGTCCCTGTCCTTGCCTCCCTTAGACATCCCTAGACTTCCTATGGACTTGTACATTGTCTTCTCCCCTCATTTCCTTGAACTCTCGCCTCGCCCTCGTCTCCCATGTTCTCTTGTCTCGGACCTTGTACCCATATCCCGGTTCCTTGTCTTCTCTTCTTCTTGATCCCCACGTCTTTGTCTTCTTCGCCTCATGTTCTCCCATCTTGGACCCTGTACCATTACTTTGGTTCCTCGTCTTCCCTTCTCTTTGATCCCCATCTCCTTGCCTCGTGTTCTCTTATCTCGGACCTTGTACCACTATCTTGGTTTCCCAGATCCCCTCAGACTTCTTCGTATCTCCTTGTCTCTGTACTTGTTACCTTTCTTATCTTGGTTCGTGCACAGCCACAATCCCTATATAAAGCCCTTGCCTATGTACCTCATACTCTAGCTTAGTCTACCTTACAGTAGATACCCTGTACCCTTGTACCACCACCCTGCAGTCTACCTAGTAGGCCAGCAACCATGAACCTCCTTCTCTCGTGACTATGCATCCCTTTGTCCCTGAGGAATCCTGCCCTCAACCCCCATCCCCCACTGAACGTGTGGCCAACCTGCTGGCTAAGGTTCTACTTCTTGGTTCCACCAGCCATCGCCGCTACAGTGGGACTAGTTGTAACACAAAGCACCGGCTGGACGTTCAGATTCACCCATTGTCCCTGGAGGAATGCCTCCATCCCCAACTCCATCGGAAGAAGACATAGAGCACATCACCAGGGAAGGGGGAGACACATTGGTTTCATACCTCTGCAGCCGTGCCTTTCCGCTGGAGATAGAACAGTCCAACGTGAACTACTGTGAATGGACATACCGCGACATCCTCAAGGTACCACAAGAGGAACAAACCCTTTGGCATAAAGCCTGCCATGATGAGTTACAAATACTCAAGGACCGAAAGGTCTATGAAATTGTGGATCGACCCACAAACAGGAAGGTTATTAAAAACTGATGGGTCTTTGATATAAAATCAGATGGTAGAAAGAAAGCCCAGCTCGTCGCCAAAGGCTTCTCCCAAGTAGAAGGGATTGACTTCAATCAAATATTCTCCTCCATTGTATGCTTCGAGACAGTGCGGTGCATGCTTGCCCTTGCAGCAATAGAGAACTGGTACATCACAGGTCTTGACATCTGATCTGCCTATTTATACAGCAAACTGGACGAGGAACTATACATGGACTTCCCTGAAGGCTTTATGCCCCCTCATCTTAAAGGGAAGGTCTTGAAATTACTACATGCCCTATATGGCCTTAAACAAGCCAGACTAGCTTGGTGGCAGGAACTCAACAAATCCATGAAGGAACTGGGCTTCACATGTCTTAAAACAGATGCTGGCCTATTTATCTATCACAAGGGCAAAGAGCTCGTCCTAGCGATCATCTACATAGATGACACCATTTTCTGTGGCCCCAACAAACCCTTCATAGACAAGGTGAAGGCTGCATTCATGAAGAAATGGGACTGTTGTGACTTAGGAGAAACATGTGAATTCCTAAGAATGAACATACATCAAGACGGTCAAACGATTAAGATAGACCAGCAAGAATACCTCGACAAAGTCATAGAGCGATGCAGCATAACTAACGCAAAGATTGCCAACACCCCTCCCCCTCAGGGCTACTACCCAGAGAAGAATGATCTCCCTGTTCAACTGGAACTTCGGACACAATTCCAACAGGTCATCAGATCATTGCTGTATCTTATGATCAGCACAAGACCTGACATCTCATATGCAGTTACACAACTTGCCTGCATGTCTGCAAACCCATCAGAAGAGCATCTGAACAAGGCTCTATACATCTGCCGGTACCTCCTTGGTACCTGAGACTACTCTCTCATATACAGCGGCAAGACTGGTAAAGTCATCATCGCTTGCACTGACTCTGATTGGGGACAAGACAAAGTCACGTCTCACTTGCAAACAGGTTTCTACCTGAAATTCACGGATGGTGTGTTCTTGTGGAACTCACACTTACAAAAGACCACAGCTCTGTCTTCTATGGAAGCTGAGTACATGGCCTTGAGTGACTGTATGTGCCAGGCTATTTGGATTCATCAAATGATGGAAGAACTTGGCTATCGCCTCAGCCCCATTCCCATTTGTGGTGACAATCAAGGGTTGCTCTTTATTGCACAGAACCCAGTTACTAAAAAATGCTCCAAACACATCCAGATCCGTTACCACTTCATACGTGATGCTGTGATGCTGTGGAAGCAGGTTGAGCTGCTTTTTATCCCAGGGACCAACAATTCCATGGATATGTTCACTAAGAACCTTGGACATGTCAAGTACAAGGAGTTTCACTCCCAGCTCAGTTTGGAATTCAACTTGCCATCGTAAGACTGTACGGACATTTCTATTTTACTTTATATTCCTCACATTTGATATCTATGTATCTACCATATACTAGACAAGGGGGAGTGTTGAAAGGACACGTACTTACAGTCACGTGACCTTATATTAAGTAAGCATTACAAAGCATATATAAGACTTGACTGAGTCTGAATAACAAATCATCTCTCTTGACCAGCAACTGCTATCATCTCTGAGAACCCCAAACCCTTCCAAGGTAAGTAAACCCTAGAGTAGATTCCTTAGTAGCCCATGCAGCAACGCCGGCTACTAGCTATTGCAACACGAACACTTGCCCCTGGTGGAGTTCACCTACAATAATGCTCCTAGTGCTACCACTGGAGTATCTCCATTCTTCACCAATAAAGGATACCATCCAAACTTCTCTGTTCACTCCGATCACGATCTCACCTCCTCCACAGCTAAATCCTACATCATGGACTTGGATGAACTCCATGAGTTCCTCTGATCAGAGATGCTGGAAGTGCAAAAACACTACCAAGGACCAGCAGACAAACGACGAAGTCCTGCTCCGAACTTCCAGGTCGGCGATCAAGTAATGCTTAAGGCAAAATACCTCTGTTTCACACAACCATCCAAGAAGCTCTCCGAGAAGTTCCTGGGCCCCTTCAGCATTATCACACGGCCTGGTACTCTCTCCTTCACTCTCCATCTGCCCAAATCTATGAAATCCATACACCCTGTTTTTCATGTCTCACAGTTAGAACCCACAACTCCGAATACCATTCTGGACCACATCCAACCTCCGCCACCTCTGGTTGAGGTTGAAGGTGAACCCAAGTACAAGATTGAAGAGATATTAGACTCCAAGATTGATAGGAGAAGGCGCCATTGCCAACTCCTGTACTTGGTATGTTGGTTAGGATACAAGGGAACTGACAAAGAAACCTCCTGGTTACTCACTATGGAGTTAGAACATGCAACAGACTTCGTCTCAGATTTCCATCAGAAGTACCCAGACAAGCCTGGTCCACTCCTCACTTGAATCACTCCATTTTTCCTTTTCTTTCTCTCTGTCCCTGCTTATATTATATGAAACAAAGAAAACTACCTATGCTACAGTAATTTCCTTACTTCCTTCTCCAACCTCTGGCTGGAGTTCTCCCTCCTCTCCATGGCCAACTCCGCCAGCTCCTCCTCCGGGACATTCTCTTCTTCCTCTGCTGACTCCTCCCCTCCAAAGGCCTCCGTTGTCTTCAGATTGATGAGCTGCGCCAGAAGGATGTTCTGCCTCTTCAGGCGCCGGTTTTGCTGCATCAGGATGCTTCAGATGTCCTGGACTGTCTCAATGAGAATTGTCCCCAACTGGAACCACAACTTGACCTCCAGCTCCTTCTCATCATCCGAAACCTCCGCCGTGGCCTCCGAGGTCCTCTTCCACTTCTTTGATGGACCAGCCTCACTGTCCACATGCCTCCTCCGTTTCTCCAGCTTCACTGCTCCGGGGCACTTGCACTTCACCTTTGCCTCATGGCACTCCAAGCATGATGACCTCTTACCAGGCCCAGCTTCACACTCAATCCCCTGGTGCTTGCACCTCCCGCACTGCGGCAGTGCTTGTCCTTTGCCCTTATTGGCGCCCTGCTGTGCCTTTATCTCCACAGCCTAAAAACTCCATTAGTCAAAGACTACAGGGACCAAAGGGTTACTCACCCGCTTGCACGCTGCCTCCTCAGCCTCCGTCCTCTGGTCTGCCTCTGCCTCTTCTGCCGCTCGACGCTCCTCCGCCTCGCGTCTAAGGCTCTCCTCTTTGTGCACCTTTGCATGCCTCCAACACTCCAAGAATTTGGCCTCCAATGTCTTGTCATCGTTGTCTTGGTGCTCCAAGAGACAGGCATCCAGCCACTGTTTGATGTTCGCAATAGAGTTCGACATCAGGAGTTTATTGGTGTCCAACCAGGATGTACCCTGCCTTTATACACAGACATCAGTGGAGTTCCAATTCCATTCGTTAATCTGTAGGTGGACCACATCATGTGACCTTAGACAAAACACCTCCATATGGACTTTCCACTCAGGGGTTTTCCTGACAGGCCTCAAGGGCTCGGCCTAAGAGGGGGATACTGTCACAACCCAGAAATTACCAAGTCCAACTCCGGTCAACTCCGGAGTACTTCAGGGAACCTTGACCAAGGAGTAACAGACATCTATGGAGTTGCAACTCCGTACTTGTACCTACATTAACCTTTTTCTGTTCTAGTCTACATTTTCACCTCCTGATCAGTACAGCCCATCCCAGCTGTGCTCCATGCTCCAATGTTCATCATTCCGATCCAATGTACATCACCTTCACACATTAGTCTTGGATCCGGACTTCTTCTGGGTTTCGAGTAGTATATAAGTCCCCTGTAATATTCTGTCATACCTTCAGTATGAAAATTAACTAAGTCACCTTCTCTCAAGTCTGACTTCATTTCCCTCTTTCTCTACCCTAAATACAAGGACACGGGACCTGACAAGGGCACAACACATAAGTCCTGTGTCAACATCCTCACACCTCTGTACCTCTGCACTCCACACCTCCATACTTCCATACCTCCACACCTCCGCACCTCTGTACCTCCATCGACTTTGGTCAAACCTCTGTTCCCTTTACCTATCTCTCTCAGATCTCGCTGGACTTGAACCTGGAGGATCTGGACTTGACATTACCATAGTATACTTAGCATGCTACTATTCTAATTACTTCTCAACTAGACAATTAGCCCCTAGTTAGATAATCTAATCCTGTACTACACAGCTTGACCTGCACAGCCC
>JBBPTD010001348.1:0-10553 GCA_038093895.1 Boletus aff. mottiae
GGTGAGAACTTGACCGCTGTCACGATGTCGGGGTGTGCGAGCGGACCAAGGACGCGCTGGCGAGCTGCAACGTCCCAGACGGAGGTTGTGTGGTTGAGCGATCCCGTGGCGAGTCGAGTTGAGTCGGGCGAAAAAGCAACGCCGTTCACGTACGCCTCGTCCTGCGAGAGGATGGGTTTGTATGTCGTCGCATCCCACACGATAACTTCCCTCCATGTCCCCGCAGCGATCCATTTACCATCCCTTGACACCGCGAGGCAGCGAACGTACTGCACGTCCATCCATGCCACTTGTTTGCCGTCTTGAAGTCGCCAAACTCGAACGCCATCTTTTCCGCCGCTCACGAGATGGTCGCCATGCGCTGTGAACGTCACCGCTCGTGTTTCGCAGTTAATGTCCATTTCCATGGGTGAGGAACGCTCTTGTTCACCGGCTCCATCTCCGGTCGTGGGTGGCGTGGTCATGAGTGGTACGGTGTAGCAGAGCGATGAAGAGGGTAGGGCATGGCTGTATGCAGGTTTCTCAGCTTGTTGATATAGGCCATCACCTCGTGTTCCCCAGGCTCTGTTCCTAGAATACGTGCTCACGGCTATGTAACACCGCTGCATCCACACTGCACCCAACGATCAAAACACAGGAATTCAACACATCCAGACCGCCAAGGTTGAAGGCAAGCCGTTAGCCTATAGCCTCCACATGTGCTTCCCTCAGCGCCAGTGAGCGGATATCACCGACAAGTTCACGCATCTCGGGTAAATCGTACACAGCTCACAATTGAATGTGAATACAAACCACAGCAACATCCGAATCATAAGTACACGCATCTGCTCATCAATCCGCCTCCTCGGGCATTCACCAATAACACAAGGTTGCCTCCCACCTCCCACCTACTTGTTCAGCTCCTCAGACCTCTTCTTGAGTTCCTCTCGACTCTAGTGCGCGATGAGGTTCCGTCGCAACAAGACATGAAACTCGGATCTTACCAGCGGTGCATCCAACTTGTTCATCATCTCCTGACTGAGGACGTGAGGCTCCCGAGCATGATGCGCCATCACAGTCGGGTTGTCCATAAGTCCAGCGCCCCCATCGACGAGATCCGTGGGGTTGTTTGATTTCTGTGCATTAGGCGTTGGTCAGGGAAACGAGCTTGGCATGCTGGACGTCACTGACCGCTGGGTGAGGTTGAATATGGAGGTGCTGTTCCGTCTGGGCGGGATTGTTGTTGGATGTTCCTGACATGATGGCTGGACAGAACTTGAAGCACTTGAACGCCCCTTATCTAGCCTTGATGGGCTGCGCTTTCGAATGACGTCATTCTTACTACTGCGCCAGTGAAGTTCCGGCCACTTTGATACGCAGTACTGCCTTTATTCATGCCCAGCACGTCGAATACATAGCAACTGGCATCCGTATGTAAATGAGCAATTAGTACAAGTAAAAAAACCGCCATCCCATATCCCGACTAAGCTTAATAGTAGGAAAAGCGGGGATAAACAGACGAAACGATAGCGGACATGGGCAAAAACGGCTTGGTCACTTTGACAGCATCATCTGTTTCAAGAAGCTGAGCAAGACGGTCACTGGCAGGAAATTACCGGACAATGCGTCCGCCCCTCACCTTGACGAACTCTAAGAGGTCGCATGAGCAACTGTGTCGGAGAAAGAGAGGACGTATACTGACCTTCATAATTAATCTGGCCATCACCATCCACATCCGCCTCACGGATCATCTCGTCCACTTCTGTATCGGTCAATTTCTCGCCTATACACACGCATTGAGCATCCGCCGACGAATCGCCCCAGTTCAACAAAAAGCGTCCTCACCCAAGTTGGTCATGACGTGCCGCAACTCTGCCGCACTGATGAATCCGTTGCCGTCCTTGTCAAACACCTTGAAGGCCTCCTTGATCTCTTCTTCGCTATCCGTGTCTTTCATCTTGCGCGCCATCATGGTCAAGAACTCGGGAAAGTCGATCGTGCCGTTTCCGTCCGCATCGACTTCGTTGATCATGTCCTGTAGCTCGGCCTCGGTGGGGTTCTGTCCTAGCGAGCGCATCACCGTGCCAAGCTCCTTGGTGGTGATCGTGCCATCACCATCTATGATGAACAGGATCTATCAGATTTTTGAACAGCGAGGGGGATGTAGATATCTAGGTTGACCTTTGTCGAATAGGGAGAATGCCTCCTTGAATTCTGTGCACGCGCCATGAGCTGCTACTGTGTGCACATCATCGTGGAGTTACTCACCGGAGATTTGCTCTGTGCGTCAAGGCGAAACAATGAGTGCACGGGGAGGTCGTCTAGCGCATGTCGACACCCACCTTCAGACTGGGTAAACCACCTATAAGCTGATGGCTACCACGTGATGCTCTAGATCGGACGCACCAGCTGATCTGCCATATTCTAGAAACACGTCAGGGAAGTTTCTCTTGGAAATCGCTGTGGTGGCAGTTGGGAGACAGGATGCAGGTGTCGATGGAGAGGGGACAAGACCAACGCACTTGTAAACCCGGGCCATTTGATATCGGCAATCGCCATAGCCAAATCAGGTGACCTGAGCCCCCAACCCAGGGCAAGCCAAAAGCAGGGTTCGCATGCAGACGTCTCTGTTAATAGGCTGTGTACAATCCATGAATCTACTTCTACCAATCGTCATCGTCATCGTCCTCATCATCGCTGTCACCAAGCTTCTTGCTCCGTTGCAGCAGCGCCGCAGCAAGAGCTGCGGTCAAGTCTCCACCCCCGCCTCCGCCCGTGCCGTTGCCATTGCTGGATCCCTCCGCCGCAGGTGCAGGTGGGGCTGGCGGGGCTGATGACGGTGCCGGTGCCTTGCGCAGGTTGGCCACGCTCTGTCCACGGATTGATGCCAACAGGTCAGCACGCTCAGGCTGTGGAGGTGGCATCGCCGCAGTCGCTCCAGGCGGAGGTGGTGGAGGGGGTGGCGGCGCTGGTGGTGAGTCTTCTTCGGCTGGAGGTGATGGAGGTGAGGCGCTAACTTTATGTGCCGGTGGAGGTGGGGGCGGAGGAGGAGGGGGTGGTGGTGGCGGTGGTGGCGGTGGTGTGTCACTCTGAGGGCGTACCGGAGGCGGGGGCGGTACTGGTGTTGAGGGGGTCGGGCGGACGACCGGGGGTGGCAACGGTGGAGTGGGTGGCGAGTTCATTGGTCGAGACGGTGGAAGAGGGGGAATGTTGGACTTCGCTAGAGGTGGAGGAAGTACGGGTGGGGGGGGCGCCACGAAGCCACGCTGTGGAGGCGGAGGAGGGACAGGTAGGCCGGACCGCGGGGGTTGCCTCGGAGGGAATGACGGAGGTGGGGGAGCCACGTCCCCGTTAGTCGAAGTGACACTGCTCGAAGCAGCATGGGCGCCTCGCCGAGGGACGGGCGGAGGGGGTGGTTTCTTCTTGGGTGCTGTCGCCCCTACATTCGCATTCTTCTGCACTTGGCGGACAAAGTCCTGTATGAATTCTTTGTTCTCTTCGATGACTTCCTCAGTGACTCCGTGACCCTGGAGATTTCGAACGAGTGAAAGCCACGACTCATCCACATTGTTGCTTGTATATCCCTTCTCGGCGTGGAACCCGACATGGGCAACGTGTTTGAATGAACCAGCTTGAGGACCTGAGATCATTGACTTGTCTATTTTTCCACCTTTCTTGACCTTTTGCGGCTCTGCAGAGACCTTGGCAGCTAACAAATGACATGAACATCTGGTTCTCGCAGGATCAGCGTCCTCGCATACCTTTCTCCGCCTTACGACTTGTGACTTTCTTGTAGAACATAGTTGCATCCTTCTCGTCGGCGAACACGACGCCGATCATGCAATCCTATAGGGAGTATATAGCTGAGTCATTATTGGTCAAACGACGCACTCACATCGCCAGGGAAAGAGTGGAAGAACGGCCGGTCTTTGCGGTAGTCGAAAAGAGCGTACAGCTCGTGTTGCCATATGATTCCGCGTGTGCCCTCAAAGTCGACGAGCTTCATGATGAAGGCGTCTTTCGACTTGTCGTAGGTGAACGCCAGTGCTCCCTGGAGTCCAGCGTATGACCATTTGTCACGCTGCGGATGGGCAAGGTAGATGCGGGCCGGGACTGCAGTGAGGATCTTGTGGGAAGAGGTTGGAATTGCGGATGAGACTTTTGCCTTCTCTTCCGGAGTTAGAGACTTGGCTGGCATTTCAGACCGAGAAGAAGAACGAAACAGAGGTCGATGAAATCTACATGGCCCGGTTTGATGCGGTCACTGACTGATGCAGTGGCGTGGGAGAATTGAAGCATGCACTTGTCACGAGACTGATCTAAGGAACTGAATCCCCAAGTAACCGGAACCCGCCAACGAAACACCTGCTTCTTCGGCGTTTGGATGGACAACACCCTCGTACTATTTAGTGTCATGGTTATTTTACAACCATAGTTGAATCACTGACATCCTTTTGGTCTGGATCAGCGCGTGCGGTCTCGGAGGCAAGACCGTGGACGAGGGAGAGATACATGGGTCACATCAGCTCTGGGATGAACGCATTTCGCTTTCTTACCAGCGCGCCAAACTGGTGGTACATACATATGGTGCGTCCAACGAGTTTAATCTTCGATCCCACTTCCTAACTCTGTCCGCGTCAGATATCGAGCATTGTTTGGCCAAATACTGGTCCATGATGCCGATCGCATCTTGGCACTGGATGGTGCCATGACCACGATATTGCTCGTTCATGTCGGACTGGCCATTGGGACCCTCGCTCGTCATCCCTGACGACGACCGGACCTGGAGCCGCTGGTAAATCGCCTGCTTCGATTCGACACCGTCGGGATCTACCTCTTGACTGAAAGAGGACACGGATTGGACGCCTTCGACGTGGAAACCACAGCTACCAGGACTTCCCGAGGCTTCATTATCAACCCGCCTAGCGAAGAGGCATGCAAGTCAGTTTAATGCAATCGTGCAACTGATTTGTCACTAATTGAACGAGTTAGATTCATGCCTGCCTCTACACCATCCTTTGGGGTTGCAAAAGTTACCTTGGTCATGGTTCGGTCGAGGGTGAATGGCAAGGACCACGGTCCTCGCTTCGTACGGCGGTGCTCAAGGGGGCAATTTTGTGGCTCGCTTCGAGGTCGGTCATACATTCCCACTTCCTCAGAGATTCCGCTCACTCATGTCCTTCAGAACGACCTCAAGGACATCATCGTTAGCGACGGTGATGTGCGAACATTGTGCATTCGGTTATTCTCGGAGCTACTTCTCCACCGATACCAGATGCCGCACCCGGGCGTGTCGGAATCACTCCTTGCACGACACGCCGTGTCATCATTCGAGGAGAACAGAGCATTGCTACAGGAACTTCCCGGAGGTCACCGTGATCCACCATTCAACACGCTCATCCTTCCCCAAGCCAAACTTGCCATCGAAGCCATGGGTGACGCAATGGCCCATTCTACAGGGCCTACTACCCAAGCCCATCCTTGACGTCTACGAATACGCGGTCATTCGTTTCGACCCCGCGTGGTACTCTGAAGAAGGAGGTTTGATGCGTCGCGATCAACGCATCGCGAAGATGCCGCGGTCACGAGCGCCGTGCCACATCTGGCGACTTAGTTGGACGATTGTACGTCTCGGCACCCATCGTTTCGGACGCTGCTTGGAAGGCGTACTATATCGCCATGCCTGTCTTCAAGAGGAACGCTGTACCTGTCACGCCGCCTGTTTTCCATCAAGTTGTAAGCTCCTCCGTCATTGCCGGTCGCTGCCGGCTTTTGCTCTATGCATGTTTTCATGGGCTGCGTGGCTTTATTTGAGTATATTCGGTGTTACAGCACGATACTCGATGTATCAATAGAGAAGCGGAGTCGAGTTCATAGTTGGGATGAAATTTGATTCTCGAAACCCATTCGCGTTGATAAGCTTCGCTTATATGAATATTCCTTGATGTCAAGTCTATAGGTAGCGCACCTACCCGGGTGCAAAGACACGGTCAATTACATCGTATTTTCCCAAGGATGATACTGCGAATAGACAAAGATTACCGGACGCGATTAATTAACATGATGTCTTTTCTCCTTGAGCGTCTCGAAAAACTGTGTTACATCTGCTGCTTCTACAATCTTCCCTTGCTGAGCAAACGGCCTCAAGCACTCCAAGAGATGGTCACTACCGATTGATACCACGTCCCGCGTTAGAGAAATACCGGAAATGTAACAAGAAGACGTACCGCATACTATTGAAAGCGTGAATACCATCAATGGCATGGTCGCGCGGCAACCGCTCCAGAGCTCTTGTACCAAGCTCTTCGAGAGAGAAACCTGATACAAAATGAGTGAGTCCACATTAGCATGAGGACATGATCATGCCTGAGTCGGGATCCTCGGGGGGTTCATACGTGTCCTCTTCTTCGAGTAAATATGGATACGCTTGAAGCGACGGCAGACACTGCGAACCATTATTTCATTTCAAACAAACGGAGACCAACTTGAGACACTGACGCGCTCGCACCGACACCACCGTTCACGGAAGCCTTCGGTTAGAAAAATATCACCAATACCTTCGTGTGTCGAATCCTTGGACCCAGACGTTTTGTTATCGAAGATGGCTTGCGCGATGTGGTTAACAGCAGGTGCCAAACAAAGTGGAGACTCTGAGAGTCTTGTTCTCTTCGCTTCACGCTCGTCATTCTGGGGGGAAGAACGCGAACGCGGTCGTTTAGTCGTGGCCGCTTCAAGGTCTGCAATGTCCAATGAAGGTTCATCGAAGCTCCCCTGGGATTCTGCTGAGGGATCTCCTTCGAGTCTTTTCCAAGAGCCTCGTTCCCCGTCACGTACTACCATGATGACGCCCTTGGTTCCCGCGTATCGACGGAGGGTTGGTACTTTACTCACGCATCCGGCACACACGAACGAGTCGTAGTCATCGGCAGATATCAAGGGTGGGGGTAAATCCGAGGACGCATCCGAACAGTCGTCCTCATGTGCAGCCGTGTCACCGGGATCGGGCAAGTCAGGGGAGGACTCGCGTGGCGGTGGTCGTTCTCGCAGGTTGAGACATGATTCATGAAACCAGTCCTATTCAGGAGAAACGGACTCGTCAGGGAGCTGACGGCGGGAGAGGGAGGGGCACAACCTCACACGCCAGGCATTGGATCATCATTTCTTGCTCCGTCTTGGGGTCATATGGTCTTGCACAGCGACAGAACAGGCCCCGAAAGTTTTGTCCATATTGGTTTGTGCCGTTTTCCTCCTCCGTAGTCTTGTGCAGGGTACATGGGTGGTGAGGAATTGCAGACGTCGGACAGTCGCAGCGGAAGTGGCGTTTCGGGAAGAGCTCAACTTGTTCGTGGTCGGTGTGGCAAGCGATGGAGCAGGAGGAGCAGATTCCGTGCAGAGTGGCACACGTCAAGCAGAGATAGACGGCCTGTCTAATGGGACCCATGCCAAACGTGCAGCGAGAAAATTCATGAGGCAAGGCGAGTGCGGCTTCGCGCAGTAATGCATCCTGAGACGCAAGGAGGTCGTTGAGGGAACTCATGAACGTTTGGGTTAACAATTACATAATAGATGCTACCTGTTCGAATACCACTGGCACTTCGAAATACTACCACTATTGAGGACCTCATTTACATGAATACACGAAAACAATAACATGAACAGCAAACCCGGGCAATGCTATCGATGAGTTTTCTGTTATCTGAATCGTCGGATATGTAGTAACAGAACTCACCATGGACGAAAAACCGATTGTCAATCCGCACGTAAATGCTGTCGTGGTTGTTGAGACACTACCGTTGGAAGTCCTTCTCTGTGAGAACTCGCCCCTGAAGAATTTTGCCCATGTCTGTGTGTGCAAAGGGTATCCCTCTGCTTCGCATGGCAATCAGCGTCATCACAAAAGGCAGCGGAGAGCCCGAGAATGTGATCTCCATTTCTTCAAAACTACCAGGGATGTTAAACAAATTTCGCCGGATTGCCCCCGAGTCGTTTGGTGACCCTTTCGTAGGTACGCCGAGAAACCGACATAGCCGGAGGTTCGATTGATAATCTCAGGTAAAGCTGCCCAGCGAACACATTCAGCTGGTCTACCGCCCAGTGAGGGGAAGAAACCATCTGGTGCGTTTTACATCCATTTCTGCTTGTACTGTTCACCCGTATGGTGTTCCGCGTGGTGTAAAGTATGGTCAAGGGCATATCAAAATTGATGACAAAATATTACATATGTACAGTTTCGCAAATTCGTGTGGCGGATCTTGTATGCAAAGCAGCCCTTACGAGATTCTGACATCAACCTGCATGACTCTCAGCAAGGTGTCTCTCGTATAACCTGACAAAACAAACCACTGAGTGCTCTGATGGAATTAAGGGTAGGATGTACTCACCTTCGATATTCCGGAGGTATTGGAGGTATCGTATCACGGGTAGGTATATGCCACAAGGGTTCCACGTCTGTCCCCAGAACAGCCTTCCACTTTGGAAGCCGACCTGCTACTAGAGATTTCTTCTTCAAGTTCCAATTGTTGGCGATCGCAAGACAGTGGCTCCAGCCGTAAAAAGGTTCATCTGGGTCATCGAGATAATGACGTTGTAGTCCAGGCATGCGAGCGAGCAAGTATATGAACACAGCACTCTCGAGCGAGTTGTTGCTCATGCCTGCACGTTGAAGGCCTTTATCTTTTCCAAACTGGATGACCCAATTATGCGACAATTTGTAGCCATAGACACGGAACGGGTGAGTGGCAACCAGCTTCTTAAGAGGGGGTACAGCTGGTTCAGTTATGACACCAGCAGAAGGGGATGTAACGGGGGGTTCTTCTGTTCTAGACCTGGAACGATGTAAGGACAGGGAAAAACGTGCATTCGATGACTTACATGGGAGGGAGAGCATAAGGCGGATGTGAGGTAGACTCGATGGTTGAGCTTAAAAAGACTAATTGACGGCGGTAGCTGTTTATGTGCGCCGCGCCTTCGCCAGCGTGTTCCCTCTGTCACGGTGCCACCTCCTTTCTTAGTCAGACACTCGCCAGTAAGACAGACACTCGGAGTGGACCTCCTATCTCCTCCTCAGCCCTCTCTCTGTCTCACCAGGTCAGCGAGTCGTCTTTCTCGTTATCTGTCAGCCCTCTAACTTTCTGTATCACCAGAGGATACTCGTTTTCGCTACCCGTTCCCATCTGTCACCCTCATTTTTGGGGGGTTCTTCGCAGCTTACTTCACCTGTTTTCGTTTTTTTGGTGGCATCCGAGTCCTGTATTTCGCCTCATCCTGTGACTCAAGGTCCTAACCTTGAAAATCCATCAGGTCCACATCTCGTGGACCGTTTTTGGCTGGCTTCACGTCTCAGTGCCCCGCCTCGACCGACAGTCAACTGGACAAACTTTAAGCGAGAACAGACATCATGTGCGTGTGGACCAATCCGATTGAAGTCGACACGCTGTGGTCAGAATAGATTCCGATTGTTCTGTACTTCCTTTGTTCCAGCTGACAGCGCCTACCACCTCCGCTGTCTGATCATGATTTGGGGTACAAGCCGCGCCCTGCATGATATTCAAGGACTACATAAGTAGGGGCCGAGGCTCTCCACCTCCACCATGATTTGGGGTACGAATTCCGAATGCATTATTGAACCCAGTGTCGACATATAAAAAGGTTGTTCATGGCATTGGAGAACCAACCACAAACATCCACACCATGTCCGAGTCAGATCGAACTGGTTTTCAACTTCCTGGTCACGTCCTCAATCCTGCCGCCGAACGTAAATGTGTTCTTTCATTGCTGTCTGCCTTTAGCAGGCAGTGGAATCCCTGGAATCTGGAGTCCCTATGGTATGACCCTTGGGGCCAAATTCTCGTAGACCTTGTCGCCAACCACCCTCCCTTGTCTGTTGCACCGCAACCTTATCTGTGGTACGACACCTCTGCTGAACCACACACCACTCCTGGTCCCGCTCATCCCTTATCCACCCACAATGAGCAGCTGGATTTGCTACTCGACGACGTTGGAAACACAACCTTAGATTCCATCCACAGTATCTCCGTCCCATCCCATCGCAGTCGCTTCCGAATTCCGGACTTTGCAATCACTCGCAAGGTCTCTCTCCCTCGATCTAACAACATCAGCCCAGTCCTTCCCCACCTTGATCAAAAGGTCACCTACGTTGGTATCCCACTACTTGCCGAGCTCAAGTGTTCTGGTGCTCGCTGCCATGATATTCAGACGAGCTTGGTGAATGCCATCAAACCCATGGATCGCGCGCGCGATCAACTCTTCAAACAAGCGTACCATCTCTTCCAGATGTATCCACACCAGGAATCTGTCATCCTCATTGCTATTTCTGGCTTCTGGTGGTCCTACTATATTATCCCCCGTACACTATTAGAAGAAGTCGAGATTCCAGACGAGGAGGAGGAGGAGGCAGAAGAAGTGGTTGTGGAGCCGGAGGAAATGTGACTGTCTGTCCAAACCGGCATTCATAGTGGTCTTGAAGAGGACCTACTGAACTCGGTTGAGACGCCGACCCACGCTTTGCAGGAGAACATCTATGGATTCCCACTCCAAGATCTGCAGAATATTCC
>JBBPTD010001349.1:0-10527 GCA_038093895.1 Boletus aff. mottiae
CTTTGATCAATGTAGCTTGATTTCCAAAGGTTGACCCCTTTCTGTCACTCAATTTAGCATGTTTCCACTGGTGGACATCTTGATCATCTGGTACTTTCCAATGGTTGTCCCTTTGTGTGTTTGGGATGTTATCCATTCAACCTTTGTTTGTTCAGTCACTTTATTACCATTGATGATTGTACATACTTAAGTATTTTGTCACTGCCTGCCCCACAGGCCATTGCAAAGCAAGGCACCAGGAATCACCAGCCTACTTATTTCATTCATGAGACATTTTCCATGAGGGTGGTGTTCCTAACTGTCAGATTTAAAACCTCCTCGATCTCTGGCACATTGTTCTGACAATGTTGCTCTCTTTGTCCCATTCATTTCAATGGTGAGACACCCTGGTTGTTTAATCGAGGATGATGTTTCTGACAGTCTGAGTCACAACCTTGGACAATGTCTCAGTTAATCATTTGAGGCTAATATAGAATCACCGGTTCGAGAACATTCTCCTTTCTGTCAAATCTAGAAAGCAGTCTGGTCTGCTAATGCCCCATGTGGTTCAACTGTCCTGCAGTACCTGCCACAATGACACCCTCATTAATATCCACAGGTACGTCCCCTGATGATGACGCCTCACCCGTCCTTGTGCTACCTTCTTTGTTCCCAGACATACCACTCACCTTCCCCCTGACCACACTCATGTCTCAGTCAAGATCCCCAGGAGATGGTGACATGTTATTTTTATCCATTTCAAACCTGGCAAAACTCTTCACCTTTCAGTCATGTGGACATGATGCTATACTTGGGCCATCCGCGACGACAGGTGGAGCAAAGGTAAGGGCGAGATGATGGCCTGCAAATACGATCACAGTAGTGGAGTGTACAAAACATGCCCATGGAGTAAAGATGGACATCTACTTTTAGACCATGGAGTATCAGCCATGATCCCAGCTAGAATGAGCAAGACCCATTCGCTGTGATGGAGGGTAAGCACGGAACCTCAGAACATGAGTGCACTGAGCTTGAGCATACTGAGGTTGACGTCCAGTTTTGTATGATGTTGTTGAACGACTCACTGAGTTAGTGATGCTGCAACTCGGCTATTCCCTAGCCAACTTCGGCTCACCCCGGCACACGGCATGACTCTGCTCTGCTAGCCGAGCTGTGCTAACATTCCCAGCTTGGCGCGGCTAGTGGACTGACTGCGGCCGACTCCGACAAAGCCCGACTCAAGTCGACTTGAGTCGGGTCCTCAGCTGGGCTGAAGTGACAATAGAACTTCTACTACTTGTACACATATGTAGATACTCATGCAGTTCGGAGGTACAACAACAAAGAAAGATGAAAACACCTAAACAAGTGTCATCAAATAACAGTAGAGTGAAGAAACAAGGTGCTTACCGCCATGATATCACCGTCCAGTACACAATTTACCAAGGTCAGTTTTACTCCCACACAAGTTGTCAGACTGGGGAAACATGTGCGGGCCCTTGGAGTCGAGCCGCTCGACTCCGGGGATGTGCATGAGGCACGTAAACAAGGTGTTGGTAGGGCAGAACTTCCTCGCATGTGGAAGGAAGAGGATCCATATGGAGGTCTTCCTCGATGGTTAGCGGGTGCTGAATAGATCGCGCTTCATCAACTGGTTGGGGAAGCACAGTTCAAAGTAAAGAGTGCAGGTACTCATAGTTGGGTGTCTCTGAAAACGAGAGCATGCGGGCATAGAGAAGCATGCTTGATAGTTCTGGAAACTGATACTCGTCACATAGCTGCTCGACAGCTGTTGTACATTTGTGCTTGAGTACTGCTGACAAATTGGGTTTCTTGCGGCGGATGACCTTGAGCCACGGAAGAGTTCCAGAAAGCAGGTAGATGAGAACATATACGAGTGACTTGAGATCATCGCGACGGCCTGGTTCAGCTCCCAGATGACTGTTGATGGAAGTAAATGCCGGCGTTCCGTTGAGACCACATTTGTAATGGAAAGGTAGGTGTTTGCCTGTCGCAAGGTGGCAATATGGCCTGGACAGGCCAAAGTCGACGAGGAAGATAGTATGGTGGTCAACGCCGGTGAGAATGTTCTGTGGTTGAACATCACCATGAATATAACCTTGAGAATGGATGTACTGGAGGCGCGACAACTGAACTGTAGTTGCGGTAAGTGAGTGCAAAAAAATCATGCCTACGTGATACTCACCAGCTGTTCGCTGATAAATTGGATAGTGAGAGCGCTGAATTTTGTTCATATGCTGACGAGGTCCTGTAAAGACGGACCCAAAAGATCGAGGACCAGAACATCAAAGTTGGACTCTCGGCCAAACCAGTGGACATGTGGAATGCCAACTGGTGTGCCTTGGGAGAGCTGCTTGAGAATATCGGCCTCATGCTCTACAGATGACTGAGACGTCTGGTCGGTGAGTGGCTCCAATTTGATGGCATAGTTTCGGCGATTGATGATATTCACTGCTTTGTAAACCGTTGCTGCAAATTTCCGTCAACAACTTGCCAGAGAAAAATACAACCGAAATACAGCACCGAACGACCCAGACCCAAGACGCCTTTCAACTCGATATCTGCCATCAATTCGGTGAGGAATGTCTTGCTCAGAATGGAGTTCGTGGCTCATCTGGTGCTTGTGACCCATACTTCCTAGTGATCGAACACAGACAGAGAAGATTGTTGAGACAGACAGACAGCAGTGCACGAAGGGAAGAGTTGCGCGAATGATGTGAGTTCCTTTTCCTTTTCTGAAATACAGCGGCGCTCGCTACTGTTCAGCCACTGTCCTGCGGTACTATCTCAAGCCTTCTACTCGGCAGGAGCCACAGGGGCTGATGGTTACCATGTTGGACGTACTAAAAGGGCTGTCCCCGGTTATCGATTATCACCCAGTGACTGCGCTTTTTCCAGGCTCTACAGACCTCCATCACCCTTGATCAAAGCTACAACAAGTCTTGCGATTACGTCTCCTTCATAAATGCAAGTTCCTACCGCATGGGTTCCTCCATCTCAGGGTTCAGCGACGACGCTTCCTGGAACCTTTGACCGCTGGTGGTCATACGTGGTGCTGGATCAAAAGATGCAGTACCATGCGTGGTTCAAGACTCCTGATTCCGAATGATTGGATGTTGACGTTGAGCTCAGAGATCATTATGCTTCCTGCGTGAGTACTCTATCGACCTCGCTTATTTGTACTAACATGCTCTTAGACGTCACCTGGCAACATTGACTGGGACAACGTGAAAACCTTGTTTAATCTTTCTATTCAGTCTTGAACGTGTATGCCGCGTCGCTGCCTCGCTGCATAGTAAGTTTCGGTTCCCTGAGTGGGTACACGTCCTCATGTGAGAGACGAGACGGAACTCTGCATGCTATAAAGGTTGGTGCTGTCGCTTTTTGAGCTAACTACACACTTCCCAAGATGCCCCCACAGACTGTCAGAAATCGCCATAACCGATCTCCCCATGTTCCAGAAGACCCTCATCCCACAGGTCTTCCTCAACGTTCATCACTGGAACCTGCCGCTGTAGATACAGCAGACGATCAAGCTCTGTTGTGTCCCACTCGTTCCCGCCGTCTTCCCCTCCGTTTTCATGGTGGTTCCTCTGGTCCCGGTGATATGCCTCCACAGGCTCAACTCGCCACTTCTGCACCCGTCGAAGAAGCTGAAGAGAACTTTGACCTTGCGGGTGTCAGCAGTGGTGAAGAACCCTCAGTTCCCAGAGCCCGTGGCCACCACTATACCGACGACTTACAGTCAACCACAGCCACCAATCCACTTATGACAACCCAATCGTCTCAAAAGCAGGCCGCATCATCCGCAGATGTGGCGTTTTTCTTTACAAAGCGCAAGGGAGAACCCAGTTCCTGTGTGGTGTGCCAGTGAGTCACCACACAAACATTGGATTACCGCTCTAATGTGTATTCTTAGAAAGATCAAAGACAAGACTCCTGCTCAGTTCCCTCCGGATAGGTCATTTACCTATGGCGCTAAGACATCAAACACATCAAAACGGAGCCATATCGAGAAATATCATCTCGACATTTACCTAGAAGAGGCCGAGAAAAACGGTTGAGCCATCTGGCTGGAGGCTGTCAGAACGGCTTTTGACTCCGGTTACAACTTTCAAACGCTCCGCCAAGCTCTTGCAGCTCCGAATGCTTCAATTCAATCACTCCCAGCCTTGAATTGAGGTCGTTGGGACATGTCTTCCCTGGCATCCGGGCACGTCACTTTGGAGAGTGGGCTATCACCATTTTCTATTGCAGCACTGCAACAGTATCTGATGCAATTCATTGTTGCTGATGATCAGGTACGTCATCCTAACCTCAACATTGTCGGCACTTTTTACTGAATGTCTATAACAGTCAATCAGCGTGGTTGAATGCCCAGAGTTCTGGCGGCTTCTCCTCCTCCTCTGCCAGGATCTGAAAGACTCCCAGATTCCTCATCGGACAAAGATGCAGGAACTTATAGTCGAAGCATGGCGGCGGTATTTCATCGTATTAAAAGAAGATCTAGCCGTGCGTCGACTACACTGATCACTACTCTTTTACTAACTCGTTGTAGAAAGCCGAGGATAAAATCTCGTTCACAAGTGACATTTGGACGGATGAGAACTATTGCCCATTCCTCGCGTTGACAGTGCATTGGATCGCAAAGGGCGACCAGCCAGGTACTCTTAGAATGAAAGCTGGACTAATCGCCTTCCATCATTTCCCCGGCAGCCACACAGGTATCAATATCGCGAAGACACTCCTACACTTGCTAGATCGTGCAGGCGTGATTGACAAAGTATGTACATGTCGCTGATGTGCATATTTCACTGATCTGTTCACCTCCTAACAGATCGGCCACTTTACCCTCGACAATGCGAAGAACAATGACTCGGGCATGCACGAGCTGTCCGTCCTTCTCACCGCACATGGGAAAAAGTTCGACCCCGTCGATCACCATATCATGTGCTTCCCGCACATCCTCAACATCTGCTCTGGGCACATTGTTGATCAATATACAGACGCTGATTTTGCAGCGATCGGCAATGCTTGGGTTGATGCACTTGATCCAAGCATTGTTATAGACAAGGATGCCTACCTCGAGGCTCTTCGACAAGACCCGGTCTCCCTTGGTCGCAGCATTGTCCGCATAGTGCATGCTTCGAGCCTTCATCGCAAGGCATTCGACAATACCCTTGTTACTGGAAACCAGATGAAGTGGTTCGTTGACGATGAGGGTAATCCAATAAATCTTCCAATCCTTGAACTTATAAGGGATGTGAAATCACGCTGGGATTCGATCTACCTCATGATCAACCGTCTCCGCATCCTCAGGCAGGTAAGTACATCAGTTTATTCCCAAAGACCAATCTGATTTCTTCTGCAGGCTATCAACTATTTTTTCAGGGCTCCGGCACACCGAGACATAGCCAACCATGGCTTTGACGATATGCATTGGCACGTACTGGAGGACTTGGAAACGGTCCTTGAGGTGAGCGTTCCCAGAGAGCAACCAAACCACCTAGCATCAAGTAATATTATTTACCACTCATTCAGATTCCTCATGCTGCTCAGCAGATCATGTCGAGTGAGAGCTTACCTCTCTTATCACGTGCCATACCATCGTTCGAGGCCGTCATCGTTCAATGGGAACACCTCCGAAGATCTGCACCTCACTGTGCGCCATTTATTGACGTTGGCCTTAGCACTGCAAGGGACTACTATCATTGCATGGGAAGGACAAATGCATATGCCATTGCAATGTGTATGTATCGCTACATCATCACACGAGCGGCTTATTTATGATTCTATAGTAGTTGACCCTTCAATCCGCTTTAGTTGGATCGAAGCCAACTGGGAGCAAGACGATGTCGCTGAGGTAAAAAAAGTAGTTTTAGAACTGGTAGGCCTACGCTTACACAATTTGCTCCTTCTGATGCCAAACTCAGATGTCCACCAAGCGAGCACTGAGCAACGAAGTTCCGGGCGAGCCACTTGTACCTCAAGTTCCCTTGCCTGGCACTCATTGCTTCAATGCCCCCGGCGCAACATGTCTCGCCTCACATTATGGCCTCCCGATGTTGCACCCGCAACGACCGCCGACCAATGTACAAATGGTCAAACAAGAGCTTGTGTCATACGTGACCGCGTCTTGTTCTCTTGAAGGAACGGATCCACTTTCATTTTGGGCGGTACGTCTGGTTTGGTTAACAAATTCATTGCACGTACTAAATGATCTCCAGGTCTCCCGCAGCACTTACCCAACTCTCTATCAACTCGCTATGGATTATCTTCCAATCCAAGCATCGGCAGTACCTTGCGAGAGAGTATTCTCGTCTGGTAGTGAAACCATGACGAAGTGACGAAACCAAATCAGTCCGGTACTAATGGAAGCCCTTCAAATGGTCAAATTTTTCTTGAAAAAAGAACGGCTCAACTTCATGAAAGGGTGGATGACGACGGTGGCACAAATGACCATTGATGTGGACAACGACAATGTTCTTGCGTCAATCATCAACGATAACATAAACCGCGATGGGTTGGGACTTTATATTGACCACATTATTGGCGTCATTGGTGACGAGGAAGCCGACGAAGATGAGGAATGATTTCGCTGCACTGATCTATCTACATGCATACATTTTCATCACACTATTGTACACAGGAGCAAGTTCTTGCATAGTATGTATCTGAAAAACTGTGTTCTTCCAACCAATACAGCTAGCGCTTGTGCCATTGGTTACTGTTGATGTTGAGCAAGCAAAGAAGCGTGAGAAAGTGGCCAGCAACCAATCTTCTCTGGCCCGGGATTCTTTGGCTGACGAGTCCGACTCAGAACAAGACAAACTTGATGTCCTTCATACAAACTTTGTTGGTGAGGTGGATCTCTCTCATTGTCCTCACTGTTGCTGAGACACATGAACAGGCAGTCCACTGGGATGAGCCTGCAGCAGTGGCTCGATGCCATCAATGACCTCGCTAGCCTATCAGCCGTCTCAGACGACCTCATCGTCACCTGTCTCCGTGAGCACTTCATGTCCGACACAATATATACCAACATCGGTTCCTCTGCCCTGGTCGCCGTCAATGCTCACAAGTACGTCGCTTCAAACATGGACTTCTTCAAAAATATGCCGCATACTATCGAGATACGACCGAGAACAAGACCCCCCTTCCACCCCACATCTTCCCTCGCTAATAATGCTTACTACCACATGAGGCACACCACCCAGGACCAGTCCCTCATCATGATGTACACTTTTGTTTCTTACTTCGGATGTAAGTTATGAATACTGACTTCGTTTGTAGTGGTGAAACTGGCAGTGGAAAGTCAGAAACTCGGCGCCTCGCTATAAAGACGCTCTTGGAGTTGTCAGTTTCCAATCCAGGAAAGAAGGGCTCCAAGCTTGCCACCCAGGTGCCCGCAGCAGAGTTCATCATCGAATCATTCAGGAATGCTCGCACACTCTTTAATCCAAATGCATCTCACTTTGGAAAGTATACAGAGCTCCAGTTCACCAACAAAGGACGTTTGTGTGGAATAAAGTCCCTTGGCTACTATCTCAAGCACAACCGAGTCGCAGCTGTGCCGTCGGGAGAGCACAACTTTCATATTTTCTACTATCTGATGGCCGGTGCATCTGCAGAAGAGCATCACCATCTTCACCTTGCCGACAAGACCCAGTACCAATATCTTGGCCACCGCGCCAGTGCCGGCACTCACGCCAATGGTGTCTGTGACGATGATGCCAATCGCTTTGAAATGCTCAAGATGGCTCTCAAGTCCGTTGGGTTGTCCAAGCGACATGTCGCTCAAACATGCCAGCTCGTTGCAGCCATTCTCCATCTAGGCAACATCGAATTCACCATCGACCACGGTCGTGACGTGGACGCGGCTGTCGTCTGGAACATGGATGTTCTTGGCATCATCGCCGAGTTCCTTGGCGTACAGCCTTCCGCACTCGAGACCACGCTTGCTTACAAGACGAAGCTCATCAAGAGAGAGCTTTGTACCGTTTTTCTCGACACTGACGGTGCCTCCGACAACCGCGACAATCTCGCCAAGACACTCTACTCTCTTCTTTTCGCCTGGCTGAATGAACACATCAACCATCGTCTCTGCCGTGACGACTTCAACACCTTCATCGGCCTCTTTGATCTCCCCGGTCCCCAAAACATGACCAGCCACCCCAACTCCCTTGATCAATTCTGCATCAACTTCGCCAATGAGCATTTGCAGAACTTCATTCAGAATTGTATCTTCGAGTCGCACATTGACGAGTATCGGACAGAGGGTATCTCTTGCTTCGTCCCTTCAGTGCCCTACTTTGACAACACCGAGTGCGTTTGCCTCCTTCAAAACAAGCCTGGAGGCCTCATCCACTTCATGGATGACCAGGCTCGTCGATCACACAAGAAGACCGACCTCATGATGGTGGAGGCATTCAGCAAGCGCTGGGGTAATCATTCATCTTTCAAAGTTGGGCCAGTCGATCGATCGGGATCCCCCACGTTCACCGTCAACCACTTCAATGGTCCCCTGTCTTATTCCTCTGAGGGCTTCCTCGAGCATAACCTCGATTCCCTAAACCCCGACTTCATCTCACTTCTCCGCGGCTCTCTCACTGGTGTGTCAGATGGTGCAGAAGGTGCCGGATCTGCCAATCCCTTTGTCAAGGGGTTGTTCTCAGCCAAGGCCATCGCCACCCAAGCACATCCCAAGAACGAGAACACAATCGTCTCTGCTCAGCAGCCCGTCAAGCCAATGCGTACCCCGTCGATGCGTTGTAAGGGCACAGTCAAGCAGACGGCAATGCTCCGTGAGGATAGTGCTGTTGAAGAACAAGAATGGGAGGACGATGACGTGCCCAATTCCTCCTCTGGTCTGACGCCATGTGTAGCTGGCGAATTCAGAGCTGCTCTGGGTACCTTGTTTGAGATGTTATCAGAAACGCAGTCCTGGTTTGTCTTCTGCGTGAATCCCAAGGATTCGCAATTACCAAATCAGTTGGAGGGACGGAGCATAAAGGGCCAGATCCGGAGCCTGGGCTTGACTGAGGTATCGAAGAGGAATGTAAACGTCTTTGAGGTGGGGTTGACTCTGGACGAGTTTTGCACATGGTATGAGGAACCAATGGCGAAGATGGGCGTGATGGATGGCTCTGCGAAGGAGAAGGTCGAGCAGACCGGAAACGTCTTGGGTCTGCAGGAAATCGATATAGTTCTCGGTCAATACAAGGTAGATTTCCAGTGCCTGTTTATCACGCTGTCCAAGGATTCTGATCGTCTTACTCTAAACATAGGTCTTCTTGTCTCAAGCTGCATTCCATCCTCTTGAAGACCATCTCCGTTCTCTTGATGTGGAGGAGCAGAAACGAAACTGCCTCCGCATCGCGGAGGCAGAAGCTGGCCTTGATGTTCGCTCAATAGGTGACCTGTATGCTCCCTACGCATCCCCAGGACTCCCCCCAGACGACTACGCGGATCCCTACAACCAAGTGTCTTCCCAAGCACATGTCCCGCTCGTGGCCAACGCCTCTCCATTTCAACGTGGAAATCTCTACGAAGATGATTACAAGGACCGTAAATCTTTCCGTTCTGATGATTTCGACAACCGGAGTCGACTGACGTCCAATCGGGAAGAGACCAACTCCAACTATGGTTCCAAGTCATACGTGCCTTCCAGGAACATGTTCCAGAACACTGATAAGGAAGGATTGATTGCTAAAAAGGCTCTGGCGGGTGAAATCCGTGGTGAGGTGTTTGACCTCACACAAGTTGCGTCGATGCACCAGCGAGTCGTCAGTGTCATCCCCACCAAGTCGGTCCTGCAGTATGGTGGTCAGGATGCTACCAACTTATTCCCTGTTCAGGTGCGTCGATCTCTTTATTTTACATGCACTTATTTCTCACTGTTTTGGCAGGTCAGTGCACTATACAATGGTGTTTCTGGGTCGGTCAGTCCATGGGTCCAACTTAGCGCGGCGAACATGACAGATCTCAACGCACAATATCACGATTTCCGTGCGGTCAGCAACGATTCACGCCCTGACTGGTACTTTGAGAGCATGAGCATCATGCACTGGAATAACCATGTTGGCTACATGGGCTATACCCCCCAGGAAATATCTAGCATGGCAAACACTAACAGATGCGCCCTCGGTATCTATGACGGTCTTATCTATGATTTGACCGAATACATCAATTTCGGTCCTTTGGTACAGGGACCACATGGTGAAGTGGCTCCCAGTGTGGATTCACAGTTCATGGACAGCACCCTCGTCAACCTCTTTAAGTACAGCTCTGGCCAGGACCTCACGAAAGCGATCGACAATTCAACATTGACTCCAGGACGCTTGCCGCACAGAAGACATGCCTCCGCAACCTATTCCTCATCGGAATGGTAGACAGCTGAAATCCCCCCTGGTGTTTGTTCTCGCAATACATTCTTCTCGCCTTGTCTGTCATGATGGTAAGCATCGTCGTTGATGTTCGCTCAATAGGCAACCCGTCCCACTCGTGGCCAACACCTTTCCATTCCTC
>JBBPTD010001350.1:0-10516 GCA_038093895.1 Boletus aff. mottiae
GTCATCAAAATGACTCTAGAACGGATCTCGGATTCTGTGCAGCCAAGGGAGTTGAGGGCATCTAAGACGACAGACAAGAGTGATGGGTGGGTAAAGATGAGGCTGGCGTTGGCATTGGTGTATTGATAGGCCAACTCGGATGAGGTAAAGGCGCTGCTGGCCAGTGTGGTACGGAGACCAGCGGCAGCGACACCGTGCAAGAAGATGGGCCAAACGATGGTGTTTGGGGAGAAAATAAGGACGGTGGATGGGGTGGTGGGATTGGGTGTGTACGCGAGGGGTGCAGGGAGGTCGTGAAGGGAGAAAGCGAACTGGAGGGCGTACGAACGAAGGGTAGCGCGCGAGAGGACTGTCGCGGTTGCTGCATCAATGAACGCGGGAGAACTAGCGGGAAAGCCACCAATGAGATGTGGGGTATCCGGTGTTGTGCCTAGGAGATGAGTGAAGATGGACCTTCGAAACAAAGGCACGTTTGGGTATGAAGAAGTCAACAACTTCATGACGGTGAAGATAAGGCGAGGTGCGAGCCGTAGGATTTAGTCGATGCCAGTGCGTGAGAAGCGAAATAGCCTCCGCTCAAGAATCCGCAGATTTGTCGTGGATCTGTGGTCGGAAACACGGATTCGAAACGATTGGTCGAGTATCCTTCACTTCATCCGTCACGGATCCGTAGCTCATTCAAGTGTCCGGGTATGCTTGGAGCACAAGAATGTCTGCATGCTTAGTAAGTTAGGATTTCCATCGCAGTACAGCCACACAGTCTTTTTCTATCACCATAGGTGGACGACCAAATTGGTACACATCGTTCCACCGGGCATACGCGATGTCCGTGATTTCTGAGATCCAACTCGTCGGACTCATCCGACCATTATGCGCATTCGTCGGATGCTGAGGAACTGCCAGTGTGGCACTGAAACAGAGAGCCTCAGTTTCGATTACGACCCGTACAATGTCTTTCTTCCTCTGCGTAGACTGTGGTGGGTCCAAGACGGCCGCCGTCATCACGAATCACGATGGCAAAATCGTTGGCCGCGCCCTCGGTGGCCCATCCAACTTTTCCTACATGTCCGCGGCAGACTTTCAACATGCTATCCGGACAGCCGTCTCAAACGCACTCAAGACATGCGTCTCTCCCCCCGCGACTGAACCCCTCCCCCTCCCCGTCGAGCCGGGTGTGTTCGCCTCTGCCTGGTTTGGCATCTCTGGCGTCGACTCACCTGCAGCTGCGCACAACGCAGCCAGCGCCATCGCACCGTTGATTAACCTCCCCTTGGACGGCCCAAATCTCACAGTCGCCAATGATACACATCTCCTCGCTGCACCGCTCCGACTCCGCCACGACATCAACCACGCCGTGACCGCCATCGCTGGCACCGGCTCTTGCGTCGTATCCTTCACCCAAGACGCCGCTGGCTCCCTCGTAGAACTTGCGCGTACCGGAGGGTGGGGATGGATTCTGGGTGACGAAGGGGGCGGTTTCCATGTCGGCCGAGAGACATTCCGGCTGATGATGCACGATCTCGCATGTTCTTCTCTGGGAATGCCACCCATCCCAAAGAGCAACCTGAAAGAAAAGGTGCTTGCACGGTTCGGGATCACGGGGGAGGAGAACGCAGCCGAGGTGCTCCCTGTGTTACATATTCCCGAGCCACATTCCGCATCTGAAACAGCGAACGTACCCGCGTACCAGCAGGTTGCGCGCGAGAAGCGCCTCTCGCAACTCAGTCCATTGGTATTCGAAGCGGCGTTCAAAGATGGCGACGCATTTGCGTTGAAGGTACTCAGAAACTGCGCTGGCGCTCTCGCGGATCAAATTGCGATGTTGTGTCTGACGTCCGGGGAGGACGTCGCGCTGAAACCGAGAGGCGTCAAGCCAGAAGACGCAATCTTGTGTTTCGGAGGCAGTTTGGTCGGGGTCGAAGATTATAGGGAGCTGGTGTTGGACGAGCTGAAGAAGCGAGGGTGCGTCTTTCGGTACGTCGAGTTTGTCGAGGACGCGGCAGCTCTAGGGGCCATCAGCTTGGCGGCGACGGGGCTAGGGAAGAGCTAGTGTATACCATGCCTGCCCTAGCGTAATATTCCCACGCCATTCCCTATGAATATGATTTCTTTCTCTTTCTTCTTTCTTCTTTCTTCATGTGCGGCAACACGGCCACACTTTTTCCCCATGTTGCTCATGGCTGCGCACTGTTCACGCGGCCGTTCGAGTGTCAGGCCGTGTCACGAGCGATCTGGACGTCTTAGCACCCACTTATCGCGTCTTTGCGTCCTTCCAGGACAAGAAGAGGGGACGGGTCGGAGGTTCCGTACATGACACTTCTTTTCATAGTTACTAAAGCTTTTCATGTGCAGTATACGTGATCTGAATGAGTAGGCTGCCAGTTTACATCCGTGCAACTCCCAGTTCGAAGCGTGTCCGCGTTTTCATCGGTTTGGTCAAGTCTGGTTACGAGTGGGTTCAGTCGACATAGAAAGCGCGTTGAGCGTGCGCGACGGTCTTGGGATGAGGCGCATCCAACCGCAGCTCTAAGGATCCATGCTGGCGGCCGCCGAATGTGGCCTGGGTGTTCCCCTGAATTGCTCACTCGACGATGTCGCTCAGCTGTGTTCGCAGTTCTCCAAGCTCTATGACCAAAACAGAGAGCTGTGGATGAAGCAATCATTGTGCGACTTGTGCACAACTGTGGTCGAGCCGATTGTCACTGTCCTCCAAGATGACTTGCAGTTACCTTTGAGCTCGTGAATTTGATGGTGCCCAGCATCAATATTCACGATTCTCCCACTCCACGCTGCTGGCTCGTATCGGAAGAGCAAGAAAAATCTCATGGGATCTTTACATCTCTTCGTACGCTCCGTCTCTCTCAGCGCTCATTCGCGCGCGCAACCGAGCTCGCTCTCAGATGAAGACTACACCTCTAAGGTTTCCTTTGCAGCCGTCGGGCAGATGCGGCCGAGTGCAGATTTGAAACTAACAGAGGTAGAACGCGAAATTCACAGGATACAGAACGATACCAACATGCCCCCAGAAGACCGTCACAGGCGAAGCGGCCACCATCAAATGCGGTGTGCAGGCATTCCGAGACCACCGCTGGGTCCACCTCGCCCGTCACGGTGCACAGCACGCCACGAAGCCGTTCGAGTCGTGGTTCTTATCTGCATGTCATACGGCGGACGCATCGACACCGGACGAGATGCTTCATCTCGCCGCCGGGATGCATGGATTCAATGGGGTGATTGGGACATAGTAGAGGGTGGACGTTAAGTTCGTTGACGTAGGTTTCTTTCTGTCTGATCAGATGGCGCTCTGGTCTCTTGTCATGCCGTTTCCGACTTTGCATGATATTGTTATTGGGGTTACAACGAAATGGTACTGATAGACGTCTGTGTACACATGTGCGTGCTCAAGCGCTCACGGAGTGATAGCCTATAGGCTGTCATATTGATTTGGCAAGAGTTCACCGTGAAACCTTGTGCGTGGAAAAAGTGACAACGATGGATTCCAGCGCCTCAGTAATAAACGCCTGTAATGGGGCTGATGGCCAAAATTAAAATGTATCTCCTGGTCTGATACTCAAGTACTCATCAGCTGTGAAATTAATGGGTGGATTTTTTTTTTCTCCGAACAAGGCTGGACTGTTACAGTTGAAAGATTGAAGCTTCGGTTAGGAGTACAAGCACGTGACACGTGCCAACTTGAAACGGCTTGACGTTCAAGCTCCCACTGGCACGATACATTATTAGGTCTCCCTACGATTTTTCTGCAGATGACGGTATGTGAAACTGTACTATATCCCCAATCCCACACTGAATAGAGCCGCTCTGCCAGAGCTATGAAAGAGCGCTAAGCATCGTGTACAATGCCTACGCCAAGCTCACCCACCAAGAGTTGATTCTCTTCCTCAAAGTTCGCAACTTGCCCACGTCTGGCGCAGACCCAGAGCTCGTGTCGCGATTAGCACACCACGACTTCCACACATATCACTTCCCAGCTGCATCGGTCGAAAGCTTATCATCCTCTGATTCCGTCGAAGACATGAAACCAGACTCGGAGTCACTCCGATCGCGCAGAGCTGACCTCCCAATCGAGATTTTAGCAGACATCTTGGACCATCTAGGCAACTGGCCGCTCTGTCGAGCCCTCGGAGTGCCCACTTCTCTGCCAGTACCCCACGAGTGGAGCACCGCGTGTGCCACCGATCTCGCCATGCTCACTGGCTCCGTGCCACTCATCCGAGCCTCCGATCCTGCTCTCAACCCACCTACGCGACTCGGTGCTGCTGTCGCTGTTCGCTTTGGGTACGTTAACGTGCTCGAATACCTGCTCACGCTGCATCAGCCCATCTTTCTATCTGTCTTTGGCGACGACTTGATTCCAATTACGGCGTCCAAGCACGGTCGCACCGCTGTGCTTGCGTGGTGGAAACAAGGCTTCGAGCAACACCCCGAGTTGATGCACCCTCCAAAACAGGGCACCATTGCTGAGGTCATTGACGTCGCCTCGCGCAACGGAAAAATCGTGTCCCTCGACTGGTGGGCCAGCTCTGGTCTCCCTCTTGAATACACCGAAGCCGCTCTGGAGCAAGCGAGCTCAAAGAATCACATCGCCGTGCTTGACTGGTGGAAGCGACAGCATCTACAGAATGGTTTGCATCTCAAGATTGGTCGTTCCATGGACATGGCGAGTGCGGCTGGGCATGTCGGCGTGCTCGAGTGGTGGGCGACGTCACAGCTCGAGTACCAACATGATCGCCACGTCATGCACCACGCGAGTTGTCTTGGCAAGGTTGATGTCTTGGGATGGTGGTTGGGAAGTGGACTGCAGGTTGCTTTCGACGGAGAGGCTCTCACTGGGGCGACACGTCACAACCGCAGCGAAGTTCTTGATTGGTGGGATAAGAGTGGGCTTCCTATCCAGTATCGGATGTGCGACATCGAAGAAGCCTTGGAGGATGCCCTTGGAGGTGGAGACAAGGCGAGGAGGTGGTGGAAGAAGAAGGGAGTCGACTTTAACGCCAATGACAAGGAGTGGATGAAACTCCAGAATTTGAACTGATGTTCATCATTGACCTTCACTTCTCAAGGGGACACTGCGGACTATCGCTATTCAAAAATTACTTACCAATACCTCTGCCAATACTTATACATTCAATACCAGTGTCACTAGGGTCTAGTCTGGCGATGTATTTTAGGGATAATACAGTGAACGTGGGTTCATTTTATTCTTGAACAAGGACCATATGTGTCCTTGCCAATTGCCCATCACATATTGGCGGTACCCAGCAAATGCAGATCGTACAACCCCGCGGTTATTATCCCTCGTGAAGATGCCTGTGAAGAAAGTGAGCGGGATGATCGTCACTGACGCGCAGCTCACATACTGTCCCAGTACTTTGTTCATCCGGAACATGTCGATCTTGTCGACGGCAAAGACAGCACGAAGCGCGTCATCACACATAATCTCCTTTTTGTTTGAAGGGTTCTGAAGCTCGTGCTGACGGATATATTCCCATAACTTCTTGACGACCTGCGGGCGAGACAGCTTCTCCACCGCAAGCACCGCAGACAGCGGATCACTATAAACAGCAACACCGTCAGATGCAGCACGTAGAAGCACACAACGGCTAGTCGCGTTACCTGAGCGTATACTCTTTTGCGAACCCACCCTTGGCCGCACTCCGCTTCTTGGGCTTGCCCCCACCACCCTCGTCGTCCTCTTCCACCGAATCGACCGTCTCAGCACTTTTCTTTGCCTTTCGCTTCGCTTTCCGTGGGCTCGACGCGCTGGCAACCACCGCAGCACCCCGCCGCGACCGACTGTTGATCTCCGTCGACAGTTTGCGTGCCAACACGGCATCGCTCTCCTCGACGCTCTTCTTGCCCTTTTTCCTCTTTGGCGTCGACTTGGCCGCCACACTATCGTCCTCGGCTTCCCCGGCATCCTCGCTCGCCTCGGTAGGCTGCACGTCTCCCTCGCCTGCCTCCTCATCCCCGTCCACCTCCTCCCGTTTCCGCTTCGATCCCCCACTCGACGCAGCCCGGTTCACCTGCTCGAATATCCGCGAAATAACCTGATCGACGTCCGCACGTCGCGCTTTGAGCATGTCGGATGTCAGCCCCAGGTACGCATATCGCGGGTCCTCCAGGAGCGCCTTGCGGACGCGTTTGGCGCTAATCGTGGAGAGGTCCGTACCGGGGGCGGTTAGAATACGTGTGATGGGCTCTTCAAGCGCTTCGAGGTTGAGGCTCATCGTGATAATAGCCAACACCGCAACTTAGTTGGGGTAGTGTGTGTGTCAGTAGTCTGGTGATGTGTTATGCCCAAGATTTGTAGTGGTGGAAGTGTGGGTTTCGCCTGTAGCAGAGCGGTCGAACACTGGTCAATACTTGAAGTAGCTCAACGTTGTCGTCGCTGTTGAGTACTAGTAGCACGCGTGCGTCGACCGTGCCGCATCAAAACGAACCACTCTGCCAGCTCACCAAGCAAGACCAAACACGGCTACAAGCTTGTGCAAGTCTGAGGTATCCATAAAATGGCCAATAAATATAAATCTCAGGAGGATCCCCGTTCATCGCCAGATCAACCAGTCTTGTCGTGCAGGATCACCAGGTGGAGGAAACATCCCGAGATTCTGCCCCTGCTCTCCAGGTTGTCGTGCCTCTTGTTCTCGCCGTGCGCGTTCCACCATCCGAGTCCGGATGTAGATCAGGATCGCAACGACGAGACACAGGCCAACAAGTAACATCGTCTCCACAAACTCATCCGCAACCTCCTCGCCCCGGTGTCCACCCCGCAACGCTGCATCAAAGTAGTCTTCCGGTCCAAAGTCGCCGTCACGCTCGTTCTCGGCATACCTCCTTTCCCTTGCCCACTGAAATAAAGTTGAACTCGGTCAGCAGAAACGATTTGCGTGAAATGTATTTAGCGGACCTGAACGGGATCCTCCTCTTCTTCGCGACGGGCTTCACCCGTTCGACGCCTGTGAAACTCTTCTCTGGCTCTGCCAATGTACCATGAACCGTCATCCCGGAAATCGTCTTCCACTTCCTCAGTGGTGGAAATGACCCGTTCGTCCGTGGCATCAGGTTGTGAGGAAGCGTCAATTTCCCGTTTCGTTCTCTCCGCGACAGACACTGTAAGAAGACATTTGTCAGTGCCAGGACCGGTAAAGTGGCGAAAGGAAATGGTACATCTGTCTTCGTCGTATCCCCACAGAGAAAGACCATTTTGTCCACCCTGCAACGTATGCCAAATGCTTTTGGTATACAGTTTAATCAAGGATAACAATACGGGAAGGTATGCTTCGCTATTCGTTTCCAAAGCTTGATCATAATGTCGCTTTGCGAGATGGAAATCCTATCGGGGAGCTCGATGAGGATCCGGCTTATGCTTCCAAGCATTATCACTCACCTGGGGTACACCCTTGCCATTTTCGTACATCCATCCTAGGTTCCACAAAGCAAGCGCGCTCTGCTGCGTGTCCGCTGCACTCTGGTAATATTTGGCGGCCTTTTCCAAACGAACCGATTCTGGCTCGTCTGGCACACCAAGCCCATGGTAGAAGTAGTCCCCGACTTTGACCAACGAGTCAATGTTACGCTGTGCAGCGGAGCGAGTCCACTGAGTCAGCGCGAGTTGCGCAGTATCGTTGGACGCTTCGGTGGGAGCGAAGCGCGTCAGACGCAGGATACTTCTGTCTATGAAATACAGACACCGTGTTGGCTCCGACCCATGGCTGATGCAACAATGATCGAACCTACCTTGATCCAAGACATACGCGAGGTTACTCTGGGCCACTTCTGAACCCCTCTCTGCTGCAATCCACCATTTCAGAATGGCCATTTCCTTGCTACGCGCGGTGCCGCTGTTCCAGGCAAACTCGGCTTCGTCGACGAGATCTTCATCCCAAAGCCCGCGTTCTGCGACAAGTTTGTAAAATGAAACAGCGTTCGCGCACGAACCGGCTGCATAACCTTGCGGCGGTCCAACGGCGTGCATATTCATCGTGTGGATCTTGGCGAGGTAAAAGTGAGCTTCAAATGGAGAACCGTAACGAATGGCCGTCTCAAAGTAAGTCCCCGCCAGCTTGATCTCTCCCCTGCCTTGATTCGGACATGAGGTTATTCAGCGAGAAACGTATCGCATGCACGTACTATAATGGTGTTTCCCAATGTTGACAAGTGCTTCCGCCAATTCTTGCCCCGCCGCATGCGAAAAGTATCCCATAGCCTTGGAAAAGTCTTGGCGTCCCTTGACTAGGCCGTCTCGCCACATGATGCCCAATTCATTATGGCACTCCCGATCACCATACTCCGTTCCGCGCTCAAACCACATCATTGCCGTCTCATAGTCCCGCTTCACACCCTCTCCACGCAGGTACATCCTCCCCAAGTAAGCAGCACTTTTCGCGGCCCATCCGGGTTGGGTGACACCTTCGGCCTTGTCGTTCAGGACGTTGTGCTGGAGCGGATGGATTGGATCGCGCGGCCAAACTTGACGCGCGATCTTGAGGAAGTAGGACCGAGCGATATTAAAATCTTGACCGATGCGCCCTACACCCTCGGAACCAGAGCCGATTCCACCTGCGGTCGCGTAGATACTCCCTTGATAGAAGATCTTGCCAAGCTTGTATGCAAAGTCCATTTCGCCGCGATCAGCGTTAAACTGGAGAGGAGTGTGTGAATAGATGTACTCGGTGCCAAAGAAAAACGCACCATGTAATACTCGAGAAGATCCTCCCATGTTTCACCTGCGGCCTGAGCAAAACCTGCCTTGACAGCTGGCTTCATGACGTTGAGCCCTGTCGATGCAACACTGGCGCCTGGTCCGTACACCCCTCCGTCCAAATCGGAGAGCCGCGTATGGGTGTAAGGTAGGGTAAGACCCCCAGGAGGACCTGACAAGAACATCTCCATGGCTGTCAACGTGTCAATGGATCTTTCGAACTACGGGATACAGGAATCATGTTTACCAGTGTCAGCCGCAGCCTCGTACCATTCCACAGCCCGAGAACAGTCCTCTAGTGTACTAATACCGCTCCAGTAACGGTATGCGAGCGCCATTTGGGCGCCTTTGTGTCCTCCCTGTGCGGCGAAAGTGTAATACAACATAGCTTTGCCCTGATCTACCGGTACCGTGTCTGCGTATCCTGTGGCATAGAAGAATGCAAGGAAGGTTTGGGATGTCGTGTTTCCAGTCAAGGATGCATGTGTAAAGAAATACGAGTACGCGAGCTTGGGATCCGACACAAAGTAGATATTCGGGGGGAACTGCAAAAGATGTTCCCTCAATGCAACACACTGTTGCGATTTTTTTTGGACAAAAGAAAAGAACGTACGAGGGACAAGCGACCGAGAGTGTAGAGTGCATCCATATTTCCAAGCTCGGCGGAGTACTGGAGCAAGTCGATGACCTTGATCGCTTTGCCACTCGTCTCCTCATCCTTTTTCCGTGCGGCTGCGCCCGAAGTATCCGTCCAAGAGAAAAACCGCAACGGGGAGTATTTTTGGGAGAGCTTGATTGCTATACGAATGGCACGACCGATGGGACCTTGTCCCTGAGCACTGGGCAGATATGATGAGAGAAACGACAATGCTTGTGAGGTACTTGATTGAGAGAGGGGGTCGTGGTCATAGGGCGGTGGATGCGCGGTGAGATTGGAGAGGGTTATCATTGCAACCTTGAAGGCATGGGCAGCTATTCGAACATTAACACCGCGGTCAATTGCAGCAGACACGAATCAAACCTTCCGTTGCTTGTTCAACATCCGCCAGTGCGCGTTGATGTGTCTGCGAAGTAGTGCGGTCAATGATACTTCATCTGTAATATGCACGAACTTACGAGTGCTTCATGAACACTCTGGGCACTGAACTCAGATGTAGGTTCGGGCTGCACCTGACAGAACACATTGGTTAGGAGGACAAACGGGCATTGAGTGCCTGTCTTACGTTTTGAGCAGATGACAGCGTTTCTGGTTGCGCAGAGACAGACAATGCAGCCAGCGCGACGAGCCCAAAAGCCAGCCACGCCGATCGACGTGTTCGTGTTCTGCGACAAGAGGTCATGATGAAGGACACCACCAAGATTGCCTCAAGGAAGTGAAAGGCGTCGTAAAGGTCGTCGTAGAGCACAGACAAGTAATTGGAGTGGTTAGTCAAGCAATTTGAATGGGGTCGTGTGGACACGCGACAATGCCTTGCACTGCCACGGAGCGAATACCCAGTTGCCACGTTTTGCTCCGATCTTATCTTATCTATTACTTCAATACATTCTATACGAGTTGAGCTCGGTTTTGGGCCTTTGGCCCAAAATGCCACGCGATACTACATCCCAGTTTCTGGGGACAATGCTAATCCTGGTTTTTTAGTTTTCATGCTAGTAATTGAGTAACCATGACCAATTCTATTCATAGTATGGTAAATCAAAAGATGTCTGTATATCAAATCTGCAAATTTCTAAATACTTCAGTCCAAACTACATTAGTAACTTTGGTATTTTCTTGACCATGGGGAAAAAGGA
>JBBPTD010001351.1:0-10512 GCA_038093895.1 Boletus aff. mottiae
ACTAGATTGTATCTCTATCAACTTACCAAATCTCTCTGTGAGCTCACAGATCTGATCACCATGGTGAATACAAGCATTATCCATGACGAGCACACTGTGCCTGCCCGGATATGCTTCACACTGTGGAAGCTACAAGTAGTTATTAGTGAGCTCAGATATGCTTGAATGGAGATCATAACATACAACAGAGTGCTCCAAAAAGGACAGGAAATCATCATGGTGCAGCGAGCCCTCCACGCAATGTCCTGCAATGATTCCCTCACAAGACATCGCAGTGACAGCTGATAGATGACGACCACGTACGAAAACACCCCTCATGTAGGGTCGGAGGCTCCTCTTGGCATGCCCACTTCGCCTGAAAGTTGTCTGTTCATCCTTCAATGTCTCATCAATAAAGATGAGCTCATCAGATGTGTATTGTGCCATCCTTTGCATGAAATCTGCCCGTAGGTTCTCGTTTCATTCACTGGCAATCTTCCAAAGCTTCTTGAGTGAGAGACCAGCATGGACAAGCTCTCGGTGAATGGTCGTGTAGTGTACGGAGATGAACTGATTCTGTTGCATGAGGCTGGCAAGCTCATCGAGGAACCAATTTGGACAGTGTTGTACGAGTTCGACCAAGTACTGACAGTCTTCTAAGTTGAGATTTCTCAGGCATCCACAGAATGTGCTGTGTGGTTTGATAACATTACCAGTTTCGTTGAAGACCTTTCGAATGCGGAAGAAAGTGTGGCGAGAGATGTCGAGGCAAATGCAAATATCCCAGAGGGATAGCAATTGACGCTGGTATAGCTGGAGGGCGGCATATTTCAGGTCGGGCAAGATTTTTCAATTCAGCATGAGGAGTGTGTACAAAGACTGACTGAGTATCTATGAATTCCTACGAATTTCTCCAAGTCCCATTGTTTGTTGTGTATTGTTTTTTCAAGTTGCGAGTGCCATTATTTGTGCAAACTGCTGTAAAGTTAAACCATGATAGATATTGAGCCCATCGGGCTTGTCAGGGATTAAGATCTTGTCGAACCATGAACCATTGAAGGTTCTCATGGTCATTCCATATTTCGAATTCAAATCAAGCTCCTTCTAGGTAGTGACACCAGAGTTCTAAAGCTCTAATGACACTAAGCATTTCTTTGTCTGCAATTGGGTAATTGTGTTCTTCTGGTGACATGGAATAGGAAGAGTAAGCGACTGGGTGCCATTTGTCATCTATATCAATTGAGAGTATGGCTCCGGTGGTGAATTCTGAAGCATCCGATTCCAATCAGAATTGTTTGCCATTATCAGGAAATGCTAAGACGAGTGCAGTAGTGAATTTCTTTTTAAACATGTCAAATGCAGTTTGTTGTGACTCGGTTCATTTAAATGGAGTATCTTTCTTAGTTAAGTCATTGAGAGAATGGGCTACTTGTGCATAGTCTTCAATGAATCATCAATAGAAATTAGCTAGACCAAGAAAACTGTGAACTTGTCGGACAGTTGTTGGTGTAGGTTAGTCAAGAACTGCTTTTACTTTGTCTTCATCCATGCAGATTCCGTCAGGAATTATAGTCATCCCGAGGAATTCGACTTCTTTAATGTGAAAGGAACATTTCTCTGGTTTAACAAAGAGATCATTTTCTTCTAGTTGGCATAGTACTTCAAGTACAATCTGATCGTGTTCCTTTTGATAATCTGTTTTGGTGAAGATCATTAGATCATCAATATAAACAACACAGACATTATCCATGTCCGAGAATATGTCGTTCATCATTGTCTGAAAGGTGGCAGGGGAGTTGCATAGGCCAAAGAACATTACTAGTGGTTCAAAGGCTCCTCGATGGCAAACGAAGGCTGCTTTCTATTTGTCTCCTTCTTTGATGCATACATTATTGTATCCCCAACGAAGATCCATTTTCGTGAATAGTTTAGCTCCTTTAAGCTTGTCAACAAGCTGGGAGATGAGCAGTAGTGGATAGTTATTATTGATTGTATGTTCATTAAGATATCAGTAATCTTGAACCATACATTTCTTTCCATCCTTCTTTGGAACAAAGAAGACAGAAGAAGTTTGAGGTAACTTGGAGGGTCTAATGTAATCCTTGTGAAGTTGATCATCTATGAAGTCACTAACTTCTTGTTGTTCTATCGGAGATAGGGGTATCAATCGTCCTTTCTTAGGTATGAAAGTTTCCTTTAGATCAATAGCGTGATCCCAATGTTTTCTAATCGGCATTCGCTCAGATTCTTTCTTTGCGAAGACATGAAGATATCTATGATATTCTTTAGGGACTAGTTCTTTGGCTTTGGGATCTGATTTCAGTTTTGGATCTAACTTGGCAGCATTAATCTGTACAAGTTGATCATGCTCTTCTTTCTCAATAATTCTTAGGAAAGAGCTTCTGAATTTATTGTGACAAGAGTCAGGGCAACATGTCATGCGGATGGTTCCTGTTTCCCAATTGATTTCTGGGTTATGGCGTTTGAGCCATGTGTAACTGAGAATCATTTGATGTTTGCCTAAGTCAGTTACTTCAGCAATTGTCTTTTCTTGATGTCCGAGATAGTTAATCATGAGCTTGGCATAATGTGTTAGGCTTCCAGCAGCATTATGTTACAACTTGCTCTTTTCTTTCACTTCTCTTTACACTTCTCTCGCACTCATCTTGTACTTATACTGAACTTGCTTGTTCGACTCTCGACCTGGACACTATTTCCTTTATCGCTGACTCACCAACGCTTACTTTCCCTATCTCTTATCTCAATTGCTTCGTCAGCGATTACTTCTTCCACATTCCGTTTCCTTCTATCACGTTCTATGACCTGCCTTGAATATACCTGCCCTTAGTCGTGTAACCGGGTATATAAACCCGCTATACCTATCCATGTACTTTAGCTTAGATCTCCTTGATCAATACCTTGAATCTATTCCCTGTCTCAAGCTCCTTCTGGCACTTGACCAGTCGCTTTGAACCTCTGAACCCTAGAACCTTGAAACCCTTGTGTTCCCAAGAGGAACGTCTTCCCAGGACTTCGTGCTACCATTAAGTGCACGCTATCTCTCTGAACCTTCGAACCTTAGTCTTTCGAGGCTACGCTCGTCCCTACCCGGGCCAAGCGTAACACATTATGTGTTCCATCAACATTAAATACCGGGATTGGGTGCTCTAGGGGTTTAAGAGGAATGTGATTTTTACTAGCCCAATCTTTGTCAATGAAGGTCGTGTTAGCTCCTGAGTCTAATAAGGTGAGAATGTTAATCGAATGTCTAGCATTCAGATTAATGGACATGGGTAGAATAAGTTCCTTGGCAGGGTTGCCTTGGATCTTAGCAATCTCAGGTGTGGGAAGCATATCTTCTATGTCTGCTTTGGACAAAAAAGAATACATCTGTTAGATGTCAATGTGCTTCTGTTTAATGGTGGATGGAGTTGTGTGTAACAAGTTTACTTCCACAACTTCAGGAAGAATTATCTGTTCTGGGTTTTCTAGTTCCTTAATAGAGGAATGAAGCATCAGTATGAAGTTCTGGCCAAGCTCCGAATCAATCAAAGGCCCCTCTAGACATGAATAGATAGGAGATGAGTTTATGATTTCGGAACTTGTGAATCGAGATGCAACTTGCTTGCCCAGTTCTTTCAAGTTGCTTTGCCTTTTCCCTTAGAGTCAGATGGCATGGATTGGAAAAGCGAGCGAACTTCATCAAAGGTCATTCCTTGACAAGCATAGGGTAAAGATTCTTGGATCTGATCCCATGATTCAGCTGGTTCAGCTGTGGTAGCACAAATAGCTCTTCCTTTACTACACGTTGGTTTGTGTTGTCCTCTGGACCAATTACAATGTCCACAATGTGAGGAGGGTTTCTTACAATCTTTAGCAAAGTGTCCATTGCCTCCACAATTGAAGCAAGTGGACCCTGACGACCCTGATGATCCTCCTGAGAATCGTTGTTTGGGTTTACAAGATCTGATAAAGTCTAGGTCTAGGTGGTCATCATCTTCTTCGTCGATGAGGCCAATGTTCATTGGGTCACCATAGCATGACTTCTTTTCTGATTGGTCAAGAATAAGTCTGATAGATTCTTGGAGAGATCCGATCTTGGATATTATTTTGACATACAGACCAATGTCCATCTGTCTCTTCTTTTCTTTCATGATCTGTACGAGAATAGAAGGTCTCATAGCCTTCTCCAGTATAGCACAGGCGTGTGCTCCATCAACTCCTACCATGTTGTATAAGGACTCAAACTTAGTGATAAAGGGTCCGGTCTTAAGATCTCCTTGATGGAATTTATTGAGTTCCATAAGAGCCCAGTCTTTCTGGTTAGCATGTCTAAAGAACTTAGGTAGTTCTTCTTCAAGGTTACGCCATAGGTAGATAGGTCCTTGAGCCAGTCAAGTTTCAGCAAACTTTCCTGCAGTGGGTCCTTTGAGTCAGGATAGGACTGCTTGGATGGCAGTGTAGGAACTGGGTGGTATAGCGGTGGCATTCAAGCGTAGCCATGCTTGTATCTTAGCCCACCATTCGTCAAACTTGGTGTGGCTTCCATCATAGTCTCCTGGATCTGCGAAGATCTCGACCTTTTGGGTAAATCCTCTTCCAGTGCCAGTAGATCCAGCGGCGGCCCTAGTGTTGGTGGCTTCTAGATCGGTTAGTTGATCTCTGAGATAATTGTTTTCTTGTTCAAGGACAGTGACTTTCGCTTTGAGACGAATAGTGTCAGTACCAAGACTATCACAGGCAGTAAGAGTAGCAGAAAGCATATTGACGATTGAGTCCCATCTATCTTGTGTGGAAGACATACTAGTGTGAGCAAGGGTGGTCCATAACTCGGCAAATAGATCGGCAATTGTGGACATATTGAATCAAGCAGGGTAGTTAAAGTTTTCTTCTGATTCAAGAGTGGAGTCTGAGTGATCAGCTAGAGCAGATTCTTCTGCTTGTAGTTCAGCTACTAGTTCAGCACGAGCGGCTGCTGGTGTGGGAATTCTAAAGGGTTGAATGTTAGGAGTGGGAACCCTTATTGGTTCTTTTATTGGTGGCAATGGAAGTCCTGCTTCAGCAGTGGCTTCTTGTTCAACTAATGTGGCTTCCTGAGCGGCGCGAACACGTTGCTGATTAATGAACTGGAGATGAAGGGTTCTTCTTCTCTGTGTGAAGTTCCTTCCTCTATTGACTCTTTCAAGATGTCTTACTTGTTCCTGATTTCTAAGTTCAGGGTTTTCAGCACGTGGTACAATGTTTTCAAGGGTCTCATTTATTTTAACAATGGAATACATCCTGCTAATATGGACGGTAATGAAGAGGCATCCTAAAAGCTGTGTGGGGTCAGAGTGTACTAGGGCGATAACCAGTAGTACTGTCAGGAATGCGGTACCAGCGAGGTAGGTCAGGCAGATGAGGAATAGGGGTAGGAGATCTCTCTCTAATCTGTATCCATTCCCTGATATGATCTGCAGCCTGCTGTACCTGGCGTCTTGCGATCTCAATCCGGTCAAGATCTCTGGACTGCTCAATACCAAGCTGTATTCCCTCACGTATAGCTCTGTGGATTCTCTCTGTCTCACTCTCTCTATGTGAATTGTGAGAGCAACTTCTGTGATGTTCAAAATGACGGGCAGATCAGTGGGTGAGGGCGGCACAGATTGGTTCCCAATCTATGGGTTCCGGTAACTCAGATGGTGCCTGTAAGGGGGTACTCAGGTTGTATGTCAGAGATCCAAGCGGCAGGTATACAATCTCATGATCTGCTAATGTTGGAGTTAGACGGTGTTCAGTATTGACAGTGTCTGTCCTAGCTAATTCACCTGGTAGTTCTGCAGTATTGATGGTAGAGGCCCAGTAGCAAGTGCTGGGTGCATCCTCTGGTGCTAGTGTGGTCTTGTTGACCAACGTCCTATAGCCTTGGTCTAGGCTACTATCGTAATCAGGTAACTCGTCCCATTCCTATCAATGTGGACTCGTCAGTCCTAATCCGTACTCAACTAGTGACTAGTTGATCGGTACCTGTAGGTGTGTCTCAGCCCTTTCTATCTGTTCCTCATAGTCCAAGGGGTTGTACTCATTGGGGTTGTATGATCCCAAGCTGACTGCTGTCTCTGGGACTAGCCCAAAGATGTCCAGGAAGGTGATGTCAGTGGAGGGTCCTGCAGTTGGACCTGAGGATGGAGATGCCGGTGGGGGAAGTCCTGGTCTTCCTGCAACTGCGTACATGTAGATGTTGGAGATTCTGTAATAAGGCACTACCAGAGTGCGGGGTCAATGGTGCATCGCATAGGCAGCCTATCAATAACCTACTTGGGTTCTTATCGATCTAGATGGGTGGTGATAAGGTGGTGATGGGGGTCCCAGAGCAGTTAGCTAGACCGTGGTGGTTAGTATAGTCTTGTTCTAATGAAATGACCAGAACCCACCTAAGGGTCTAGTGTTTGTAGTCACAAGAGTACTAGGCAAGTTGTTCTGGGAAAACTCCAAGGAGAACAAGACTGGAGAGTCTTGTACTACTTGGCTATGGTATTTATACTACTAGTACATGCACACAGACCATGCAGTGCTTATCTACAGATACTATACTTGTATTACTAGCTTTGAGACTGGGAAACATGAGGCAACATGAGTTGCATGTTTATTGGAGGATAAGCATATCTGTGCAGGCATGTGTTGAATAGGGGGCATGAGGCACGTCACATGTTAATCTAGAGCACATCACTGCAAGATCAATATCATGGGAGAATGTTGGGCTTTGTGGGAAAGTAAGCAAGTGAGCGAACATAGGGGCTATTGGAGTATTCGATGAATTGTGAGTGAATGAGTGTCTGGAAAAATAAGAAAAAATAGGGGAAAATAGGGGCATTTGTAACATAATCAGCATTCAGGCCACGAACAAATGAAGAACACCAAGAATTAGGTGAATGTTATCAAGACATTCCGACACCAACTACATGCAAGAATTTTGTCAAGGAGTTTGCAACACGGTATACACAGCTTTCTCGACTTCCATACTTCAACATCATTCCTCAGCAAGACACCTCACTTCGTTACACAAGGATGCCATTTCATCTCGTGAAGGTGTGTCAATGGAACTCTGTGAGCCATGGTGATAACTGGGCAGCGGCACAGACCCTCACATACTTCCCACACAAGAACCTGAGTAGGACAAGGGATAATCATCAAATGGTGTATCTCCACGTTGGCTGAGGTGGGAGGGCTGGTCGTAATACGGTGTTTGACTGTGGGCATCAAGGTATGGGGTACCATGCTGTTGCGGAAATGGGTTAGAATAGGTGACTGGACTCCCCCCTGGACCAGGAGTTGGCACGCCTCGCATCATATACCCCTGGGGATTAGGATATTGCATGAACCCCCATCATTGTACTAGGAAATGGTGAGTACAGAGTCTACTCATTTCGCGCTGGCTAATATCTACGTTTTGAAGCAGGCCGCTGTGCATCTGTGGAGCAGAGTGTGGGCCACCAGTGGGGATCAAGGGATCATCATGAATGGCAGGACCGCCACTGCTTTCAATTATGGGGACTTGCAGATTTTCCATTGGTATCTGGGGCTGGCGGTACGTGGTGTGTGGACTGACAGGAGCTGCATCAAAATTGAATTGACTTTCAGGTGAAATTGGGGTGGATACACCTCCTGGACATCTCTGAGGATGACCTGTGTTGTACATGGAATGTGAGGGGGGCAAGGAGGGGAGCAGGAGGAATTTTTTTGGATGGGGAGGCATGTTTTCGAACCAGGTGGACAGGGTACCTAATTTTCCTAAACTAACTACCTGTGGATCCGATTTTGGTGCATGCTGAATTTAATCCTACTGTATTCAAGTTGGAATCTACTTGCATTCGGAACCTGGATTAGAGTCGTTGTAGGGCAGGATAGCAAAATCGAGGGTGTGCTCTCAAAGGTAGTCTGGGTGTGATTAGTGTCCGACTTAGTAGTTCTTTCATAATCTAATCGACGAGATCGCACTACATTTTCGGACTCTTCCTTATCTTTGATTTCCTGTCTATTCTATACCTACTCTGCTCAGTTTATTTTATCCTTTCTGCAGTGACTGTGACGAGTTTCGCAACAACAACAACAACCAACAACAACGACACAACACCAGACCCTCACCCTCTCCCTTCCGTCACTGTCACTGTCACTGTCACCCTCATCCTCACACACCTTGCGACAATGACATGATGAGGACGCACAACAACAACAACAACAACAACAACAATGCAACGCTGTCTTCCTTCCATCGCCATCGCCCGTCACCTCATCCCCACTTGCCCTTGCCCTCACCACCCTCACCCTCACCCTTGTCCTCACCCACCTCACGACAATGACAATGCGATGCCGTGCCCTCTCCCTCTTCCTTGCCAACTTACACGCAAATGCAAACACTGCGCTCGTTCAAGACAGGTGGATTGTATATTCCATCAATACAATACAGCCTAGTGTGAATTAGAATACTAGAAGGGAATTGTATATCATAGTACTACATTATTGTATTGATATCAATGAAATTATGCAGCATATATCTGCAGGAATGTCTGTCTCATAAGCATCCAGAGATATAGCGTGGATATACGAGAAACTTATATATTGATATATTGAGTAGCATATATATTGTAGATTCAGCGCTGGCTATACGACTGAGAATGTTAGCATAATCTCTCAATGTTCTGATAATATTCCTTGGATATGCTAACCCTAACACCCTTCAGGTAAATTTTATAATTATTCTCTACAGCTGTGCCGGAAAGTAATACATGTACATAATCTGGATATCGGCTCCATCTCCGACAAAAAAAACATCGACTGCACAATTTTCACGAACGCGCGTGTAGTTGAGTGTTGCAACCCGAACACGATTGTTTGAGTGACGCACACTTTTGCTTTTCCTCCGCCAGCCGTGAGTGATGGGAAATTGATCGGCACTTGTCGCTTACCATTTTAGGTCCCGTCCACATTCAACAACATGGGCGAACAATCAACGTCGTTGTCAGCTGTGGATCAGTCAGCTGTGGACCAGGCAGTGTGGACAGGTCAAGTGGAAAATAATGGCACGCGGGAGGTGGACAAAGCAAATCTGGGTATAAATGTTCAACCCGAGAGCACCGCTCCCCAGCAACCAGAGTCCTCCATGCCACCCAAAACTCGTTCGCAGACAGCGCGCTCCCAAATTTCTACGCTTCCTATCCTTGAAGAAGGCATTGGAACACTTGAGTTGGGAGACGACATTCCCAGCCGGGCTCAACAATCATCCCCAGAGTACGACCCAGCGGCAGAGAGACGCGAAGTCGAAGGAATAGCAACCAACACCACGCCAAGATGCAGGAAGACGAAGATCTCTACCAGCCGCACTGAGCAGAGAGAAGGGGCACTCAAGGCCGATCCCCATCATGATGAAGGTCGTTGTCTAATCACCAATCGGCCAAAGCCAGTCGAGTTATGTCACCTTGTGGCCAGAGCGACTGATCATGAAACGGTTGGTATTCTCGATCTTACCTAAGTCGTTTCTCACCGGGTTCCTCTTGAAGCTGACAAAATTAGAGTACGTCTGGGAAGAAGGCTATCAACAACTCAACGTCGATACAAAGCGCAATTTGTTACATTGTATGTATACTTAGCGCGTTTAAGACCATATCACTGACTGTTTTTGTAGTACGATCTGACTGGCATCATCTGTTCGACACGTCAGAGTGGATGTTGATTCCGAAAGTCGAGGTTGTAAAAGAGCTGAGTAGAATTTACCTGGAAGAACAGCATGAAACGAGAAATCTCACACAGGTATGCGAGTCTGAGTTCTTATGCTATTTGTCATATCGAGAGGACGTTTAGCTATATGTAAAGGAAACTTATCAGTACTACTTCCTTCCCACACCGAGGTTGAACGAACCGATTTGCCGCTTCCCGGATGTCAATCAGTCCCAACACCAGACTCATTTTCCACCTTTCGCCAATCTCGGCCTTCTCGAAAGCTACATTCATCCGCAATTCGTCATTTTTAACACTGGTCAAAAACTGCGAAACTTATCGTTTGGCGACAATTATCGGATGGTATCCTTTCTCCAGCAGATGGTTCCCCCCGAGGGCGATGCGGTCGATATGCTGGACGACATACTACGTCTGTACATAGCATGGATGGAGGCGAACATACCTGCCGACTACTGCAACCTCATTGGAACCTCAAAACGGGCTCGTCCCCCGTCTGAAGGGAGGCAGGATGATCGCTCCCAACACGACCATCCTCCAAAACGCGAAGGTCTCAGGAGTGCGACACGCTCTCAGGGGCAGGGCAGTCAAGGGGCAGTCGATCGATATGCCGGAGGACATCAACGAGCTATCCGTCCCTTCCGACCCACCGAAGAGGATGATTCTTCCTCCATTACTGATGACACGGTTGTCGAAGACGATAGTGATTGGATCGAGTACATCCACAAGTGGCAGAAGGAAAGTGATAGCGCGGCGGGGAAGTGGGAGTCGGGCGAACTTAATGGCTCGTACGATGAACAACTCGCTGCTTATATTGAGGAA
>JBBPTD010001352.1:0-10481 GCA_038093895.1 Boletus aff. mottiae
GCATGGTGACCCAACAGGTGAGAACAGATTATTGATATTGTGTACTCGACATTGTCCCAAAGCAAAGGTGGGAACAGGGACTTCCATGCAATGGAACTGGTTATCTGGATAGTCTACAGATGCATTTGGCAAGGCATTTGCTACATGTATTACTGCAAACAGGATCAGAGGACAACACACAAACTAAGGTCTAGCAACACACAAATGGACGAGCAACACAAACAACAGCAAGAAACACAAGATAAAAAAAAAAGAGGAGAGGGGGGGGACAAACATCCATCTAATTATCCCCATACTTGCCCTCCTTTGCCCACTCAATGCTGTGCCTGCGAGCTGACTCAACACCAACATGATGTCCTTGGGGTCCAACTTCCACATGGCATCCGTCCCTTTGCGGCCTCGTCAACACCATCCTGGCATTATCTAGCTCATTCAACTGCCTCAACAATTTATTGTCCCCACTCACTGCAAACACACCATGCATCTCGTCCCCACTCGCCCCATCATGCTCGTCCATGTGTCCACCTTGAACGCCCCTACTAGACAAGGACACTGCTGAACCACTTCAAGGCGACTGTGCCAGTCCACTGGGGTGTAAGATCACACCCACCGCCATATACTGTGAGATATTGTTTGGAAGGAAACAGCCATGGCAATCTTGTTGAGAACACCTTTGACGGGCAGCCTGCTCAATAACCACAGTTCGTTGTGTGGATCATCGGCAAAATGTTTGAGCAAAGCGAGGGCTTGCTGTTGAGGTTCAAATGGTGTGAGGAGACCAGTGTGGGACATGTCGTGGATCCAGATAGCACCCTCAAAGTCACGCAGCAACAAACATTTTGACGAGTGCTTGTACCTCGGGAGTAGTCATCCCATGTCGATGACAGGGACTGTGGCAAGGTCAGTCTGAGCAGTATGTTCTGTGTTCGCATACAAGCAACAGGTGAGGAATGACATGACAAAGGCCTGAGCAGTTTGGTTGATGACATGATTGTGTAGGTCCTCCCAGTGGGAGTATGCTTCCTCGTCACTCATTGTCAGTGCCTAGGTTTAGTGAGATTTTCAATGTATGCTTGTGAGATTAGTATCCCTACCTGGTAGATTGCACTGGCCATACCACGCATATCGTACGGGTTGACGGCAATATAAGAACGGAATCCTGAGTAACTATATGACCCGGTAAACTAGAAAAATATTTTGTCAGTGTCGACGTCATGCTGTTGTACACAAACATACCTCGCTCAGAATGAGCAGTCTATGCCTCAGCAACGTGAGATACTGACTAAATGTGACTTCTTGCATGTGCAGAAAGATGATGGGCTGGTAGGTCAGTGTCGAAAATGCTACATTGACACAAGTAACGGCATCCAAGACGCTACCCATGAGTTTGTTCAACTGTGTTGATTGCAATGTGACTTGGATCAAGACGACCTATGGCATGCAAACATATCAGAAATGCAGTCGCTGACACACCTAGATACATTACCATGCCCCGGAACTCAGGATTCCTCTTCAGGAATCACTCAAATGCCTCAATCTTATGTCTGACACCCTGTGGCAACTGCGCATGAAAACGACACACATACATCACGGTCACAATGACGTACCTGAACTTCATCGAGCTTGTCCCACCCGACAATCATCTTCATGCCAGTATAGCACTGTCTCAATAGTTGAACTCAATATTGGACATCGGATTCACATCTATTCTATTGGGTCAGTGTCCATGTCATCAAGCCCAATGTGGGTTCGTCCTAGAAAACATGCCCACCTCTTCTTCTGCAGTGCATTGACGTCAATACCCATAAAGACACCAATGCTGACGAACTGTCCCTTGTGAGGACCAGTACTGCTGCCAAATGTGCCTTGGACTTGGATACTCTTGGGAAGGGCCTCGAGGGCAAGGATGCAATTAACGGTCTGCTTGAAATGCCGGGCATAACTCACGCTTTGGAAACTGACAAGATCAGCTGCATGGATGCCATGTAGGAGGGAATCACATACGGAGAGACAATGGAAGACCTCAAAAGAGGGGAAGGCAACATGGAGGAAGTTGCTGATTGGAGCATTGGTGAGCTTGGGATTGGCACGAAGCAGCGTGGGGAGAAGCATGAGGTGGTAGCCGTTGATCCAAACTGCAATAGAGGATGAGTGGTATGAGAGGAAGAAGAAGCAAGGGGAGTGCTTACTTATATCGCCCTTGCGGTAGTTGGCAAATTGCAATGATAATCTCTGTGAAACAGTTGTTGACAGATATGTAATGCTTGGAGGAAGCATTGTAGTAAAAGAGCCTTGGAAGCATCCAGAACTGCATAGTGGAGACACTGCCAGAGCACCTAGGTCAGCTGGTCAACTTTCATGAGTCAAAACAATAAGATGCGAAATATACAGTGAACAAAACAGGTTTGCTAGTCCCCCAACATCTAGTGGACCATGATATGTAGGCATTGTTCTCCTTTGAAATGAGTTATACACTTAGCCTTCCCATCCATAGGTTTGTCGAGAAAGCTCCCTGCATTATCCCACGTCTCATTGAAGACTGTTACTGCCCTCCGGGTAGTCCTACATCTTTTCTCCAGCTTACAGACCCTTCAGAGGATGGACTAGATCGGTTTCAATCCTCTCTAATCTTCCGGACCTAGTCGATAGTCCAGAACCAATTCCTATCCCTCCTTTGGTCGCACCATCTCCTTCCCTACCATCCTATACTCCATCACACAATCCTCTTAATGGCGAACCTCTCTGAATCCCAATGCTGGAACTTGAATCTAGGCTTACCCCCAATGAGCTTCAATGCCTTCGAGAACAGTCTTTGGCAACAGTCCATCGAGTATCACTTGACACCTTTGGCCAACCCAGATCAAGGAGGAATATATCAGGAGGCGATTTTCCAAGATCCCCTTCTGCTACCACCAAAGAATCTCTGCCACCCTATACATCATCAAGGGAGGGTAGTCCCTTTCCTTAGACAGACAGGCTTTGGACCTTGGGTTCACTTGAGGATATCCTGCTGGATGGTGACTCCTTTGTTGAAGTAACAGGGGTATCGGTAGAGGATTACCTGACACTCACTGGTGGTTAGGACTGTTGCTGCAAGCGATGGTTGTGGTAAGAACACAAGATGTTATTCTAACTCAGACGACTGAGTTCTAATTTATATACTACATGGAGCATGTAACTATTTCCATATACACTACACTACACTACTGCTTGTAAGTAATATAAGTAGCATTGAGAGCTACTGCATGGTGCTCGATTAACACTCCCCCTTGCTAAGCTGCCAGTATGAGGCACATAAGCGAAGAGAGCACTCATTCAAGGTGCTATGGGTTTGTCATAGAAGACTAGCCTGAGTTGCAATCTGAACTGATCAAGTTTGATATGTCCAAGGTTCTTAGTGAACATGTCAGCAGGATTGTGAGCTCCTTCGACGAAGTATAGTTCGACTAGTCCTTCATGGATGAACTCTCTAACACCATGCCATTTGATGTCCACATGTTTGTTATGTTTTTCAGTAACAGGGTTCAATGCCATAAATATGGATCCTTGGTTATCGCCACATATAGGTATTGGGTGTAACTTGTATCCAAGTTCTTCCATTAATGAATGCAACCATACCACCTGTTTGCTACAATCAGAAAGTGCAACATATTCAGCTTCTTTAGAAGAATAGGCAATGCGCTGTTGTTGGCGCAACTGCCAGCTGAAGATGCAATTAGCTAGTTTGATAAACCAGCCAGTCTGAGAGTGATGGGTGTTAGGATCAGATGCCCAATCAGAATCAGTGTATGCAATCATGCCAGCCTGAGAGGTTCCATCGAAGACAAGGGAATAGTATCGAGTACCAAGAAGGTATTGACATATATAGAGTGCCTTGTCAAGGTGCTCCGATGAGGGTTTGGCAGCATGCCGAGATAGGGTGGTCACAGCGTAAGCTATGTCCGGTCTGGTTCCTAGTGTAATATACAACAAGGATCTGATCACTTGTTGGAAGCGAGATTGCAGTTCTGGGTCAACTGGACCATTGTAGTCGAGAGGATAATATCCCTGTGGTAGGGGAGTGGGGGCGACTCTGGCATTCTGCATTCCAAATCGTTCAAGGACTTTCTCAAGGTAGGTGCACTGATCAATCATGATCTTGCTGCCAGTCCATCGGATTCTCATGTGTAGAAATTCCTTTGCAGGGCCTAGGTCTCTGCATTCCCACTTGCGCATAAATGCGGCTTTTACCTCAGTAACTATGGCTTTATCAGGACCACAGAATAGGGCATCGTCAACATAGACAATGGCAACCACTACTCTGGTGCCTTTCTTCTGGTATAAGAAGATACCAGCATCAGACTTCAGACATTTGAAGCCGAGTTCTTTCATGGACTCATTAAGAGTCTCCCACCAGGCTAGTCTGGCTTGTTTAAGGCCGTACAGGGCACATCGTAGATGGAGCACTTTGTGCTCTTGTCCTGGGACTATGAAACCTTCAGCTTGTTTCATGTAGATTTCCTTGTTTAGCTTATCATAAAGATAAGCACTTCTTACATCAAGTGCTTTGATATGCCAGTTTTCTAAGGCAGCAAGTGCAAGCATAAGCTGCACAGTCTCAAACCTTACAACCGGGGAGAAGATTTGGTCGAAATTGATTCCCTCTGTTTGAGAGAAACCTTTTGCAACCAATCGTGCACATTTACGACCATCAGGTTTCTGATCAAATACCCATCGGTTTGCAATAACCTTACGTCCTTTCAGAGGGTCAACCAGTTCAAAGACTTTTCGCTCATGGAGTATGTCTAGCTCGCATCAACAGGCAGCTTTCCATTCCTCTTGTGCTGTGGCAGGTAGTGTCTGAATGTCCCTGTATGTCCATTTGTGTAGTGGCTTAGTTTCTGCAGAAACCAGCGCTTGTGGTAGTGCCTTTGACATTAAAAATGCGGCCAATCCAGCTCCCCCTTCACGACATAATTGTTTGATGTCAGCTTCACTGTCAGATTCAGGAGCTTTGGTAGGAGTGGGCGGCGCATTGTGTTCAGGAAGATTGCCTGGTATTTGAGGTGACTCAGGCTCTGGCTGTCTCTGTTGAGATGGACCAGGTTCCCTTACACGGTCTTGCCAGTGTGATTTGTGCTCGATCTCCTTCACTTGCTCTACAAGATGCTTATCATCCCCATAAACGTTGCCGGGCCTAACGGGCACATGGCATTCACGTTGGGGGCACATTGGAGCAGGAGGGATCGCTGGCGGTGCTCCCCTTTTTCCTTTCTTAGGTGCACTAGGAGGGGGTGGTGCCGGGCGAGGCGAGGGTGTGCGAGGAGGGACAGGAGGAGGAGATGGAACTCGCGGAGTGGGTTGACTGGGTAGATAGTCATCATCTGCAGGGGGCGGAGGTAGTACCTGTAAAGGCTCACGCTCACCGGTGACAGTAGGCACAGGTGGTGCAGCAGATCGCGTGCAGTGTGATGCACAGCAGGGGAATCTCAATTCATCAAAGATAGCGTGTCCTGAGGTAAATAGGACGTTGTTGGGGGAATGCATAAAAAGGAAATTTGATTCATTTCCGGGTATTACACCTAGATACACCATGAGTTCGGACTTAGGGGCCATTTTGTTAGCCCGCACATCTTCTGGGATATGCACATAAGTGGCACTCCCAAAAACTCGAAGATGGGCTATGTCCAGCTGCTGCTTGTGAAGCAACTCAAAAAGAGTGCGCCAGTTGTGGCGACACAGCGGTGTTCTATTGTATATGTGTGTTGCATGGAGAATGCTGAATTCCCACCAACTATCCGGGATGCAGGCATCATGCCGCATAGCCTCGGATTTGTCCATAACAGTATGCATGAATCGTTCTGCTCAACCATTCTGTTGTGGAGTATGAGGGGCGCTTTGAAAAATGTGTATTCCCTCCCCTTTGAGCATGTCATCGAATGCTCTGGACTTGTATTCTCCCCCAGCATCAGACATCCATCCTAAGACTTTAGCTTCAAATTGCGTGGACACCATTTTGAGGAAGTGTCTTGTGGCCGTCAATGCAGCATCTTTAGTGCGCAAAGTTGTGACCCACGCCATAGAGGTATAGTCATCAAAGAAGGTAATGATATATTTGTACCTGTGGTACGATTCAATGGGGAAGGATTTAATGTCCGAGTGAATCAATTCAAACGTGCGCGTAGCGCGTCGCTCAGTAGGTGGATAACTCTGGTTAGGAAGTTTACCTTTAGCACAGCCGTCACAGATGGAGCTTTCCTTAGGAATCTCTACATCAGGTAGACTTTTGACATGCTTTTTGGCATGTTTTAGGACTTCCTTTGAGGGGTGACCTAATCGTTTGTGAAGGATATCATAAGTAATGGTTCGCATCATATGGGATTGTTGTCCTGATAATGGTGTTGAAAGGACACGTACTTACAGTCACGTGACCTTATATTAAGTAAGCATTACAAAGCGTATATAAGACTCGACTGAGTCTGAATATAAAATAATCTCTCTTGACCAGCAACCGCTATCATCTCTGAGAACCCAACCCCTTCCAAGGTAAGTATCCCTAGAGTAGATTCCTTAGTAGCCTGTGCAGCAACGCCGGCTACTAGCTATTGCAACAGGTTATGAGCCCCGCAGCTCTGATGATGTGGTTTACCGCTTGTCATCTGCTCATGGGTGAAACCCTTGGACATAGGCCGTTCTGTGCGGAAACACTGAATGCTCTTTTATGTGGCAATGCTCAAGAGCAGCAGCCATCAGACTCTGGATGTAGGGGGTCGCTATGACCCTACACTCTAGAAGCTCTGACGTTGTTCAGTGATGCAAATGTTTTTTTTCTCGCTCCCTTTATTGGTTCAAACTGACACGTCACCTTCCAAGACACTACATACCACAATGCCCATCCAACAATGTCTTACAATCCTCGAAAGCTTCGATGACCCAACCATCAACTGGGCTGATGCCCCTGGTCCCACATGGGAAGAAGGACACCCCTACGGCAATTGGACAGGACCTTATGGTCCTACATGGGAAAACCTCCCAGGCTTTGATTTCGACCTCCCACAGTGGGACATGGAATATCAGGACGATGAAGAAATCTACCAAGAATACTACTCCGTCCATAACTGGCTTGAGGACAACACGCTCCTGCCAGATGTCCCAGAGGATATATCTCCACCAGTCACCACTGGCCTCCATCACCAGCGCATCCACTCCGCTTTCATGGAGGATGGCCCCTTTGGCACTCCTGCCTCCATCTCCCTCCTTGAACGTATTGAGGAAACCCCTCCCACTGAATCCCCTCAAAAAGATGAAAGCGACATAGAGGAGGATGAGATGAGCACAAGTGACATGGACGTCGATGAGTTCATGGAGAGACTCTTCAATGAGGCGCCCCAGTGACAAGTCCCTCTCTTCCTTTGTCCATCTCTAGCAGGCACTGACGCGTGGTTTTTATCGCCTCAGATAGTATATAACTTGTACGTGCCTGTAGTAGATAGTGACAATACTACTACTGCTCCTCCCTTCTCCATGTGTGACCGCTGTAAAAAGCAGAAAATAACTAAGAGTAAAGGAAAGGAAAGAGAATGAGACGATGCCATGCCCAATGACATGTGGCTCCTTGATTCAGGAGCATCATCACATTACACCAACAATCTAGACGATCTGATCGAGTACTCTGCTTATAAGCAGCCTACTTACTCTCAGACGGCAAATGGTCGTGCGCCGATTAAAGGCAAAGGTACAGCGATTATTCGCTTCCAAGGTAGACTTGTGCAGTTATCGCCGGTCATTTACATGCCATCATGCACAATAAAACTCATATCAATGGGTACCTTGTTAACCGATGCCTGCATGACGCTTCAGACCTCACCCGGTCATATCAATATTTTTGATAAATGCACCAAGCAGATGGTACTAGGTTTCCACTCCCATGGCGACACAATGTACTGGATGCGTGCCCCCACTGTTCGCCCTCATGCCGACTTATCATCAATGGCCTCTGTGGACTATGAACTCCTCCACCGCCACTTAGGCCACCCTTCACGCGATGTGCTCCGCGCTGCAAAGAAGCACATTAAGGACTTTCCAGATGTTGATATTCCATCCACTATTCCTATATGCTCTGGTTGTGAGCTTGGTAAACAACCAAACCGTACTTTTCCTCATAGCGAGAAGCACGCAAGTGCTCCCTTTGAGTTAATTCATTCTGACCTCAAATCGTTTGAAATCGAATCATACCACAAGTACAAGTATGCGGTCGTCTTTTATGATGACTTTACCTCCATGGCTTGGCTGGTCCTAATTAAAACTAAGGATCAAACGCTCAAAGCGACCAAGCAATTTCACGCCTATGTGCGTACTCAGTTCAATGCCATAATAAAACATTGGCGCTCTGATGCAGGAGGAGAATATACCTCCAAAGCTTTCACTGAGTATATGCGCGATAATGGCATCCATATACAACAATCCGCCCCCTATGCTCACCAGCAGAACGGACGCGCAGAACGCCTAATCCGTACTATAATGGATAAGGCACAACCAATGCGACTGCAGGCTTGCCTGCCCAATTCCTATTGGGAGTTTGCGGTACTACATGCACTTCACGTGTATAATCGCACCCCATCTCATCGGCTCCAATGGAAAACACCATCTGAGATGCTTACCAGCGAAAAGCCTACCTTCTCACACCTTCAGGTTTTTGGCTGTGGCGCATATGTCCACTTACCAGTTGAGACTCACAAAGGCAAATTGCAGCCTAAATCGCAACTGATGATCTACCTGGGCGTTTCCGCCGGTAGTGATTCAAACTACCTCTTCATGCGCCCTAACAACGCGCTACACACATCGGCTCATGCCATATTTCATGAGCACCTCTTCCCCAGGTGTTCAAAGGCCCAGCCACACCGGCCCGTTAACCACCCACCGCGTTCTCACTCTCATGATGATGGATCTTCGGATTCTGATTCTGAACCTTCGGACAAGGAGTCCGATGCGGAAATCGCTCCTCCTCCCAACCATCGTTGCCCAGCCCCCAGGCCACTTACTCCACCTCCAGCAGCACCTTCTAGGGTTCCTACACCGCCGCCGGCACTACCAGCACCTCCAGTTACCCCTCCTCGATGTCCGCCTCCGCCTCCACCTGCTCGGCCAGAGCGCCCACAGCGAGAGCGCCGTGCCCCCATTCACCCAGGAAACATGTATGGGGAGCGCCACAAACCGCTAAAGCAACTCCGCGACATTGAACGCATCTCTGACTGGCGCAGACTCGTTGGAGAAGCACCGGCTGGACCTTCGGATTCACCCGTTGTCCCTGGAGGAATGCCTCCGTCCCCGACTCCATCGGAAGACGACGTAGAGCGCATCACCAGGGAAGGGGGAGATGCATTGGTTTCATACCTCTGCAGCCGTGCCTTTCCGCTGGAAAAAGAACAGTCCAACGTGAATTACCACGAATGGACATACTGCAACATCCTCAAGTTACCACAAGAGGAACAAACACTCTGGCGTAAAGCCTGCCATGATGAGTTACAAATACTCAAGGACCGCAAGGTCTATGAAATTGTGGATCGACCCGCAAATAGGAAGGTTATTAAAAACCGATGGGTCTTTGATGTAAAAACGGACAGTAGAAAGAAAGCCTGGCTCATCACCAAAGGCTTCTCCCAAGTAGAAGGGATTGATTTCAATCAAATATTCTCCCCCGTCGTACGCTTCGAGACAGTGTGGTGCATGCTCGCCCTCGCAGCAACAGAGAACTGGTACATCACAGGTCTTGACGTCCGATCCGCCTATTTATACGGCAAACTGGACAAAGAATTATACATGGACTTCCCTGAAGGCCCTATGCCCCCTCATCTCAAAGGGAAGGTCTTGCGACTACTCCATGCCCTATACGGCCTTAAGCAAGCTGGACTAGCTTGGTGGCGCGAGCTTGACAAATCCATGAAAGAACTGGGCTTCACGCGTCTTAAAACAGATGCTGGCCTATTCATTTATCGCAAAGGCAAAGAGCTCGTCCTAGCGATTATCTACATAGACGACGGCATCTTCTGCGGCCCCAACAAACCTTTCGTAGACAAGGTTAAGGCTCCATTCATGAAAAAATGGGACTGTCACGACTTAGGAGAAACACGCCAATACAGGTTTCTACCTGAAATTCGTGGATGGTGTGTTCTTGTGGAACTCACACTTACAAAAGACCACAGCTCTGTCTTCTACAGAAGCTGAGTACATGGCCTTGAGCAACTGTACGCGCCAGGCTATTTGGATACATCAAATGATGGAAGAACTTGGCTATCGCCTTGGTCCAATCCCAGTTTGTGGTGACAATCAAGGGTCGCTCTTTATTGCGCAAAACCCAGATACCGAAAAACGTTCCAAACATATCCAGATCTGTTACCATTTTGTACGCGATGCTGTGATGCTATGGAAGCAGGTTGAGCTACTCTTTATCCCAGGGACTGACAATCCCGCGGATATGTTCACTAAGAACCTTGGACATGTCA
>JBBPTD010001353.1:0-10477 GCA_038093895.1 Boletus aff. mottiae
GCTTAATCGAGTGGGACAATGTGACACTCACATGGCTAAGGATTGCAGCTGCAAAACCGGCGATGATTCCACTACCCAGTTGGATAGAGAACTTGGATGCTCCAGACAGGTTTCTCCGTGTTTCCTCGGACATGGCGCGGAAAGCAGCTTCGTGACAGAATTCATGTACGGTAAACTGCCCAATAGCATACGGAATCTGCCTGTGAAGGTGAGTATGATGTATGGTTGGCGTGATGTGCGCACACTGAACTTGCAGAGTATTGGCAGAAAGCCTGCATACAACTCCCTGACGCCTCCTTCCCGAGCTAGGCGCGTAAAGCCGGAAACACGGCCAGTCGCATGATTTTGTTGTGAGACGAGCCTTATTCTTGTCGCTTCCAGCGGGGTAAGGAAAATATCTGCAAAAAATCTGTAGTACGAGCAGTGGTCAGCATGCCAGTACCCGTGCCTCCACAAGGTCTCACTCTGCAATACTCGCTGAGCCGAGGTAGATTGTGGTACGATACTTGACCGCGTCCTCTGAGCCGACCCACCCGACTGATTTCGCTTTCCAATACTCGTAGCCAGCAAATTTAGCACCGCCCTGAACAAAGTAGCCCACTGTGGTGGGCCCAAATCCTGTGAGAAGGGCCTGAGCGCCTTGCTTGGCGATAACATATCGAGTCCCGGAGATCATGTTCAGGTTCTTGTAGGCGGGACTCACGTACAGCATACTGCCCCTGTTTTGTAAAAAATGATGGTGAGTCCCCCTCGTGTCTGCGAGACAAATGTGAGGCAGAGCTCACCTGCGAAGAAGAAAGAGACATAATCCCTAGAGGTGAACGGACTGCCAACTTGTTTCATCGTCGTTGAACCCGTACGATTGTCAAGTGACGTCATGTGGTACTACGGGAGAATACCGGGCAATTTTCGGTTACTCGCGAGCCTTATATAAAGCGAAGGACTCTGCCTTGTCCCTCCACACTCTCACCATGCCATCTGTCGCTCAGATTGTCCACTTCACAGCGTCTAAGGGGTACAAGTCGGGCTCAGTGAGCCTTGATGGACCCCTTGCTGAGATTAAGAAAGCAAATGGGCTGAAACAGTGAGCACGTTCCATACGCTGGCCGTTTCACATCGCTTATCAGTCAATGTGTTCCAACGCAAGATCTTACGTTGGATACGAGACCGAGGACGACACCGTGGTTTTCTGGGTGAATGGTATTATTTCGTTTCGTTATCTGGCACAGCAATGATCGAGGCCTCATTCCACATCATAGACTGGGTCTCGAAAGATGCCTTCGATGCCTTTACTAAGCAAGCTGATTACCCTAGAATCAAAGCTGACTCTAGCCCTGCTTTCGGCTCTGAACCGACTGCCAATTACGTCGAGTTTGAAGACACTAAGGGCGGGCTTGGCGCACCGATCACTGAATTCGTGACATTCACGCTGAAGGAGGGAAAGAGCATGGTTGAATTAGAACCCCTGGTTCAGAAGCTTCACGAATTGCTTCCGGGGACGCCTAGATTCCATGGAGACAGCTGGGCTCCGATCATTGACAAGCCGAATGCTTATCATGGTATCCTAGGGTGGGACACTGTACAGGTCAGTATCTACTTGGACGCTTGCTTGAGCTGAATGTCGATACAACTTCGTCGTCTTCCAGGCACATTGGGATGCTGTCTCGAGTGGTCCTCTCAAGGAGGTGATTGACCGAGTCAAGCTGATTGCGGAAGTGTGGCTTGTGCATGCTGAGTTGAAACCTTTTTCGGGATGAGCAGTCATGTATAAGGGGAATGAGACACGTTTATGTGGCAAGTCACGCTCGGAAAGCGCGCATGAGGGAGGCCACAGCCGGGCACGGTGTGTGTGGTGTTGAGCACGCTCTAAACACGAGTTCAGTGTGTGATCCTCGCCACGGGAGGGAATAAAGACCAACGCCGGATCCAACTCCGCTCCAAAGTCAAACGTTAACCCGCCCTCCCTCAAGATATCCCCCCTCGCTTCAACATGTCCGTCCACCTCGTCCCAAACAATGCGTTGGGTTTCAACAGTCAGTATCCAATCCATCACGGCCCTCGACGCCTGCTCATCTTCCCTCAGGACCGTTCACCTCACTCGTCAAAAAAGTTCTATTGGTCTCAAATCAGAATTCGGCCCCAGTCGCATTCAAAGTCAAAACAACAGCACCCAAGGTATACCCCTCTCTTCGCAGGTCACAACGTCATTGAGATATCCAAATCAGCTGTACTGTGTGCGTCCCAATTCGGGTAGAATCGAACCAGGCGACAGTGTCGAGGTGTCAGGTATGCCCCGTGCATCATGGATTTTCATATATCTCAACTTCACCTTGAAGTGATGCTCCAACCAATGAAGGAAGAACCCCCGTCGTCTATCAAATGCAAGGATAAGTTTCTAATCCAAAGTACGCTCATCACACCAGAGAAGGAAATGAAGGACCTTCAAGATATCGTGAGAACCCCCCTGCTTCGTCACCAATTTTTTATCTCAAGATTTTCCAGTGGAATGTTCCCGGTGGCGCAGGCGAGGACTGGAAGGTACATCAGCAGAAGCTGCGTGTCGTGTATCTCCCAACAGAGGGTCAAACTGTCGAAGAGGAGGAGGAAGAGGGGCATGAAGATGCACCTATCCCCAGACGCTTTGGTGCTGAAGTATGTATCGATCGTCCGGGCCCCCAGCGTGACGCTTGATGTTAATCTCATTCCAGGGCGAGAGGGTACAACCCTTGTCTTCCTCGTTATCTTCACCCCCCGCCCCGCCACGTCCAGTGACGCCCGCTCGACGAGAAACGGACAACCTGTACCGCGAGGACTCGGGGGAAGAATCTCCTCAATTCCAGCATTCTACGAGTGGTCCTGGCGTAGGTATCGTAAATGTCAATGTTCACCAACCCTCGCCACCTTCTTCTCCGCCTCCCTATCCCCCGGCCCCTCCGGTGGTTCAAGTCAACCGTGAACTCGAGTCCAAGCTCATTGAGCTCCGCGATGCTCAAGCCGAGATACAGCGCTTGCGTGCGCTGCTGGCCGCAGTGCCAGACCCGAGTTCTACAGCACCTGAATCGGTTGCACCAGAGTCTGTCCCGCCATCCGAATTCCGACGAAGATATGCGGCTAGTTCCGACGATGGTGCGAGCACGTACTATGGGGGGACAGAGGTGGGGACAATGGTGGAACGCGAAAATGTCATACACCAGGATGGTGTACCACTGCAGGTGGTTATCATCATAGCGCTCGGCGTGTTTATCACGACATATCTATTTTTCTAAGCAAGGTGTCCAACCAGACTCTATCTCCTCGCTTTGTCCCATTCCTTTCTCGATCCCTCCGAGCCCGTTGATAGTCGCTGCCAAAGCGATGTCTGCCAGAGCATGCCACGACCCTTCCATACTTCGATATGAACACGGCAATATGAACGCGGGTTCTTTGTGGCGAACACATTTGAAGGGTTTTGATTAGGTGCTTGCATGTTGACTTTTCTGCGTAATCTTCTAGTATACGGTAGTAGCATCCCTCCTTGTCATGTTGAATCAGTTCAACGGTATCACTCTGTACATAGATATCTATTCTTCCGTCAATTATGATATGTGCTTGCTGTACGATATCGGACTGACGTGGCAAACGGCTGAATCGATTACGCATCGCCGCCGAGCTCCTTGCTAGTGATTCTGACGCCAACGCCGCCTTGATCAATGATTAAATTCTCACAGGATAGACTATAATAAGTGAAAGCCGCCGAAACGTAAACACCACCACGTTCCACCATGAACCGTTTTTACAACGATAGAAAGTCAGACAAGCCGATACTTATCACCGTCGGGATCACGTCCGCGGTCATCTTCGTGCTGTATTACCTGTTTTTCAGAGGGCCTGAAGTAGAATATCTTCAGAAGGTATGTGGCCACCATCCATAGACAACAACGAGTATTCTTAATGCCGAACAGGCTGTGGTTGTGCTCCAAGGAAGCTCGCCCGTCACTGGCGAAGTGCTGTTTGAACAATCGTCGAAAGATGGCCCTGTGACAGTCACAGGAACTATCCATAACCTCGCTCCTTCCTCGCTTCGAGGGTTCCACGTTCAGTGGGTTGTCCATGTCAACTCGCGATATAAAGCAGTTGCTTGAGCTCGACATTAGTGAGCTGGGGGACCTGACTCAGGGGTGTCTCTCTGCGGGCTCTCATTTCAACCCATCCAACAATGTCCATGGTGCTCGAACGGACTCGATGAGGCATGTTGGTGACCTGGGCAACATCGCTAGCGACGAGCACGGAACAGCACTCTTCTCATTCACGGACAACGTGATCTCTCTCAACGGCCCGAAGAGCATCATCGGGTATGTCGAGTTCATACTGGATCGTGATAGAAACCAGTGGCTGATAAACGCGCTCTGATTGGTTCTAGCCGTGCTGTGGTTGTGCACGAGGTAGGGTCATTTTCGGCTTTCCGCTCTTCTATTCGCACACTCATACTCCTATAAGGGTGAAGATGACCTTGGCAGAGGGGGAAATGAAGACTCCCTCAAAACTGGTAACGCAGGCGGGAGGGCTGCTTGCGGTGTTATCGGTAAGTTTTATGCAATCTTTTCAACGACATGTGTACAAGCGGCATAATACATGTCACAGGTCGTGGTTGAATGACGTAGAATATGCAAGCCCGTCGGAGAAAGCAGGGATGTTTCGATGAGGTACCAAATGTACTGATGGCTACTAGATACTGCCTCGTGTTTCTTTACTCGCACTGCGGAGAAGCAGATTAGGTTTGAGCTGCTGTGCACTAAATCTGCCTGCCTGATAGGAAAAAAAGAGGGAACAAGGCCACGCATCAAGCGATGCGCAGTCTGTGGGACCAGTAGCCCAACTCGTACCTATCCAACAACCTAGATGGGTAATATGCGCCATGTAGCCCGTGGAAGCTATTCTCACTACCGCACTGTCCCCATCATAGGGTTTGTAGTTTGAAGAAGGTATCTAGGTTGATGACGACCACGTGAGCGCAGGTGCAGCTCATGATGATGGTGCTTTTTTTTCCAGCGCTGGAAACGTCGATCGAAGGGTCATGCTGACGGTCGAAATTTTACCGATCTCTTTCTGTCTAATGCGCGGGAGTTGCCCGTGACTTTTCGGAAATTAAACCATGGAGCGAATGCAGTTACCCACTGCGAGATTCGCTGCTTTGCCATGGGCCGAATATATCCTCGGCGTATCAGCATTATGTCGCAAGGCAGAAGTCGAGAGAGAAACTGTGACGTTTGACGGATTGACTGGAGCACGCACGATCAAAAAGGGACAGAACAACTCTCCAGTACCAAGATTCGCCGTTTCGGAATAAATCCTGTGCGCTTCATGTTGAATTCCACGTAGGAGCGGAGTCGATCGTCACTTTCGAGCCATGTGCATGAACCGCGCAGCTGACGCCAAGTCAGAAGGGGACGATGTCGCTCCTGGCTTCGCTCGCGATGGATCCAGGTGCAAAGTGTGGACTTGCGTGAATATTATGGATCTTGTATGAAACACTTCCTCTAAATTATTCGGTACTCACCTTATTGTACTTTAAAACATCACTGGACCAGGAACCAACCTGCTAAGATAGTAAGGAGACGGAATCATAGGGCAAAACCTAGCCACAATTGAGTGAGCACTGGGGGTTCCAGGCCAGATATAGATGTTGGACGGTAAGGACACCATGCATATGGGTAGTTTTACGAATCTGGGCCGGCGATACCCGAGGGATTCAAATGACATCCTCGGGCGAAGTCTGACGCTGAATCAATCCGCCCCGACACGGATGTGAAGTTATCTAGGAGAATGCCTGATGCAATTGGCAATGAAATCCTATTCATCAGGAACTTTGGAGTTCTGTGCGCTTATAAAGTCATGGACGTCCAACAGAAACAATTTGGAACTCGCACATAACATCAACATGCGAACCTCACCATTTACCCAGCCAGCACCGCGACTAGACGTCAGGAGTTTGAAGCGTCGAGTCAAACGGTCGTTCGCAAAGGCGTCAAAGCGGGGTGTCGGGATACATTCGCGCTATATCGGACTCCCTCGAATTCTTTGGGATAGAATCGTCCTGCTCATGTTCATCTGCTGTTTGTTTGTCTTCCTCCACGCCTTTTTCGGTTTCGGCGTCGTCGACGAAGACTTGCGTGGATTGAATGACGCCTCTGCACTTCCGCACGCAACTCTTTTTGTCTCTTCACCGTGGAACCAGGGCTCAGGCGCGTCAACCAGAGACCAGGGGACGCACGCAAGGGGCGCGAGCCGCGTGACGCGAGTGATGGTCGACTGGCATGGAAACTATGAACTCTTCCCAAGCACCACGCCAGCTTCAGTCTCACCTGCGTCCATTCCACAGGACGCGTTTCCAGATCCGACACCCCCTCTAGCAGTTCAAGCACGTGGACGGGTGCCGGACGAGGGTTTCCCTTCCATGACCACCGACGTGAAGACACCTGTGGATATTCCATTTGGTTTTTATGGTGTCCCATACGATCCGTTCCGACTGGAGTTTGGAGATTCTGTTGACGAAGGGGAAGTTCGCGGGTTGTATCCGATCGCAGGGCCACCGAGGACTGCACAACAACGCGGACGAACACGGCGCTTTGGCAGATGCCTTCCTGAGAGAGAAGATTGCTTGTAAACGCAATCATGCATTGACTTTTCTTGTTTGCGGATAAGAAGAAGGGACGGACTCATTTGTGTATTTGGTTACTTGGACGCACTCGTCTGTATTGGCTTCCCACGATATCATTTACATATACTTTCAACTTGTTCAAGTCGACGTCAACAGAATCACTGAACACTATGCCCACACACTCGCGTGACTATGACAAGGGAAACAGCTCTAGACGCGAAAATGACGATAATGACGATCAGCGGAGGCGACGTGACAATGGAGATCGGTTCGGACACCCAGACCGCCGTCATGGCAGCAGCCAGAGGCAAGAAAACCCAAGACGTGATGGCGAACGGAGAAGAGATAGAAGAGATTACTCTGAAGAGCGACGGTCTTACGGGCGCGAATACGACGACAGGAGGAGGGAAGAGGACAGGAAACGAGATAGCGATCGTGACCGTGAAAGTAGAAGAGCACGCGACCAGGATAGTCAAACGCACAGCGACCGTCGTCACCGCGAGAGCAGCAGGGAGCATGCAAGACAACCACGTCGTTCCGCTTCACCCAGGCATCGCTCCCCCTCGCCTTCCCGCTCCAAAAGCCCAGTCGACAAGGCTAAACCAAATTTCAATCCATCTGGGCTACTCGCGGCTGCAACTAATACCGTCAACGCAGCGGATGGGACGAGCACAGTGCTAAAATACAATGAACCTCCCGAGGCCAGAAAACCTTTGCTGGGATGGAGATTGTACGTTTTCAAAGGGAGCGAACAAACAGGTGATTTATATCTGCGTACCGGTGCTGCGGTCTTTAACTTTCCATGGCAGAACTCCTTCACATCCATCGGCAGAGCGCTTACCTAGTGGGGAGGGATCGTACAGTTGCTGATATATCCATCGACCACCCTTCTTGTTCCAAACAACATGCGGTCATTCAACGTAAGTCACCGTAGTCACTTTGTTCCCTTCTGTTGAGCGAGGGCCGTTGGATTGCAGATCGCCAGGTGCAAGAAAAAGACGAATTCGGCAGTGTAAAAGCAGTCATCAAGTTCGTCTTTCTTTGTCGAAACTTGTTCATCTCATTGACGTCCTTGGAAGGCCGTTCATTATTGACCTCGAGTCTACAAATGCTACCCATGTCAATGACGAAGTCATACCAACTACGAGATTTTACGAGTTGCGAGCAGGAGATGGTGCGTTGTGCGTTCTCTTTTCCCTCACTCATCCTGAGTCTTCGTTGAAAGTCCTCAAATTTGGCTTATCAAATCGCGAGTATGTGTTGCTGCATGACGAGATGGCATAGTGGACAGCAGGATTTGTACAGCATGAACGAGGTGGTTGCGCAAAATATAACACGATGCAGATCCGTGATCCAAGCGTCTGGAAGTGCAGTTTCACTCGCTTTTATGACTAGACTCGGGCAGATGTTTGTCTGGTTAGTCATTTCTTACTTGCACATAGATGCCTTTCCCCAATGGAACGCTTGCAGACGACTATGATATTTCTATATACGATTCCTCCTTTGGTTGGCTGCTTTTCTCGAAAGAATGATAGAACCATCGTCGAATGGGATAGGTCCGCTTGCAAGCAAGATATTCCGATGGGTGTTATACCTTTCGTCTGGCGGAGAATATATGAGGTGCTTTCCTCATGACACGGATGCTAACAACTATAGCGATGTGCTCTGACTTATTTACCAGCTATTTCGTCTGTTACATTACATTCTCCGCTCTATCCACTCATCGCACGTCCTCTATTTGATCTTACATTCGTCGTGCCCCATGCTCACATGCGTACTGACGGTCCTGCAATGAAACTTGCAAATCTGGTACCACTCCGAGCTGCCCGCGCTAAGTAGAGAACTTTCTCTTGCAGGATAAAATGAACGTCGTTGCCTACCTCTCCGATGGCTGTGTCGGTGGGGAAATATCGGTATGCAAACCGGCTCACTCACTGACATGCATCAATGGTAGGTAACGGCTGAGTTATGCACTTGATCAGATCTCTCCGCATATGGGCTTCACGATAGATCCGGTTATCCACCGAATAATAGACGAATATTTCCGACGTTCGGGGGTGCATCAAATGCTCGTACACATCTTGCCTGATGCACTACAGCTTGTCGTTATTCCTACATGCGCTCAGCACACCACAAAGTACGCACATAACAGACACCTATCTGATGCGACACTACTTTCAATGGCAAAGCGATCACGGCAGATTCAAAGAACGGCCATGGTGAAGACGAGAGAGTCTCTACTCAGAGGGTTTAATGGGCGTCAAACCAGGTTGTTTCTCTATGTACGCCGTAGCTTTTATTAGGAGCATGTAATCAGTTCCATCACCCTGTCAAGTTGTTAGTAGGACGACACAACCAAACATTGTGCACCCACGATGAAGTTATGAGGGAATCCAACATCGAAAGGTGCAATGCTCTCCAAGAATTTAATGTGTTCAGGTGTAAGGGTAATTTTAAGCGCGTCAATGTTGGCCTCGAGATACTCCACCTTGCGGCCACCGACGATAAGAAAGACATAGGCATAGAGTACCTTGTGCATGAGATATGCGATAGCGACAGCTGTGATGTATGGAGTGCCCACTTCGTTGACCACATTTCGAGCGCAAGGCTCATTTCGCTTTCTAGCGGAGTGTGCTCCCACTCAGAGGTAAGAAAAGTGCGGCCCCTTTCTCCCGTTTGGCGCCCGCGCTCTAGGAAAGTATCTGTTGTAAGAACAAATATTCTACGCGTGCCATCGGGATGATGTCTCGTTCAAAATCGCGTGATATGACGTTCCATGCACCCTGATATATGACAAACGGAGTTTTACCGTGATCGCGGGCATATTGATTACACTTGGATACAATCCATGCAGGGGAATCCGAAATACCCTGGTTCGGGAACTGATGTGAGGGGCGAATGAAACTGGTGATACATTGACCTCACCAAATGAACTAGAGTGTGGAGTCCGTTCATGACCTCCTCGACGCTGGTGTCGAAATCCCAGAAATGAACATACAGAATGTCGATGTACGAGGTTCGCAGCTTTTTCAGACTGGCGTCAACACTAAGATGGGACTTGACATTGTTGCCAGTGTAATGAACCTTTTGCTGGATAGTCTTGTCGGCGTGAACATAATTGAAACTATACTATAATCATCATGAGGAATGATAGTCGTGTCCAGCCTGTGTGAGAGTACTACCTTTGTGGCGATGACAAGTTGGTCGCATATGCCGCGTTGCTCGGCCCATTCGCCTATGATTTCCTCGGAGCTCTGTTCCTGACTGATGCAAATGCTTGATATCAACACTCACTACAAATTGGCGGTGTCGAGTGCCACCCATATTGTAGTAAGCGTCCTGAAGGAGGATTCCTTCAAGTTCATCTCCAATCCGAGCTGCAAGGAGACATGGATACCTGCAGAAGGCGCCACTGGCAAGACCGTCACACGGTAACGCGCGAGAGGGTTCTGCGGTTTCTCGACAGGCACAAAGTGAGATACCGTGGACTCTGAAACGGATTCCCGTGCAGATACGGTCTAAATGATGGGAGCGTGGGTTTATATGCACTATAACCTATACAATAGGATACGTACACTCAAGGGATAGCGCCTTAGCTCGCTGCAGTCCTGCCGAGCTTAAGTGCGATCGTGTCGCTAGCGCAACGCTTGGCTAGAATTTCCGAGGTTACTTGGTTCCGTTGTGTACAAGGCTAGGTGTATCGGCATTTGGGTCGTGACGTGGTGTGAAAACCGTTGTGGGGTAACCTTATGCAAGTGATGGGCGGACATCCGAGTCGCACTTGCCAGCGGACTATGACCTTTTCCTCCAAATGGCAGAGTTTACACCCACCCGCAGCCT
>JBBPTD010001354.1:0-10476 GCA_038093895.1 Boletus aff. mottiae
ATCCCATCCATGTTCAACAACATTGGAGTCAAAGCTTTGATGCTCGACATCCATCTCCTGAAGTCTAGAGATAGATTGAAAGTCTTCCTCGACCATCCCATAGTAGGGATCAGGGTTAGAGTTAGTAAACTCATTTACCATCAATACTTGAGCAGATGCTTTGCCCTTCCCTTTCTTATTAGCATTGTGCTGATTATATCATCCTCTCTTCTTGTTGTTTAAGTGTCTCTTCTTCTTTGGGTTTCCCCCAGAAGATGAAGGTTGGCCTGATGACTGCTGGTTAGGCTGTCATTGGTTTTTCCACTTGTTCTGTTGTGGAGGGCCATGACAAATAATGTTCGTCCTGTTCATTGACGAGGACAAGGAAGATTGGTGAGGAGATGGTGCTTGTACATGAGTGATGCATGAAGAAAGAGGGCAAAGCTTCGAGTTTCAAAGATCTACTTCTCGAAGGATGGCTTGAATGTTGTTATCCACTGTGAAGTCTTCTTCATGAGTAATATGACTTGTTCTTTTTCTTTTACTTCACTATATGCTTTTCGTGTACTCGCATCGAACTCGCCTGTTTGATCCTCTATGGGGACAATATTTTCCTTATCGCTGACTCACCCATGCTTACTCTCCTTATCTCACTTGCTTCGTCAGCGATCACTTCCTCCATCTTCCACTCTGTTCTATCGCTTTCTATGACCTGCCCTAGTTATGCCTGCCCTAGTCTTGTAAACGGGTATATAAACCCGCTATACCTATCTCTTGTACTCTAGCTTAGATCTCCTCGATTATCACCTTGAATCTATTCCCCTTGTCTCAAGCTCCTTCTGGCTCTTGACCAGTCGCTCCGAACCTTGAACCTTTGAACCTCGAAACCCTTGTGTTCCTTTGTGGAATGTCTTCCTTGGACTTCATGCTACCATTAAGTGCACGCTATCTCTTTGAAGCTCCAGACCTAAGTCTTTCGAGGCTACGCTCGTCCCCACCCAGGCCAAGCATAACAAAAGATCTAAGCTACCCTTTGCGGCTATCATTGTTGTAGCACCGCTCCACCATTGCTCAATGACCTCGACTCCCTCCATCCCTCTGGGGACCACCTCGAAACCGTTCCCCTCAGGAACTCTCTGAATCCTCTGAAACTTCGTCTGACAACGAAGAATCTTCCCTCGACCAAGACCTTGCCCTCCCCTCCCAACAAGAGGAAGACGACACCTTAGATCTCTCTCATCAACTCTCCGCCTCCCTCTCCATCCCTCGTGCCCCAACTCCCCCTTCCCCTACACCAATCGCCCTCACCGGACAAATCTTCTTTCCCCCTCCACCACTGCCTCTTACCCCCATGACTACTGTTACGCTTGGCCCGGGTGGGGACGAGCGTAGCCTCGAAAGACTAAGGTTCTAAAGTTCAAAGAGGTAGCGTGCACTTAATGGTAGCACAAAGTCCAAGGAAGATGTTCCACTGAGGAACACAAGGGTTTCAAGGTTCAAAGGTTCAGAGGTTCAAAGCGACTGGTTGAATGCCAGAAGGAGCTTGAGACAAAGGAATAGATTCAAGGTGTTGATCGAGGAGATCTAAGCTAAAGTACAATGATAGGTATAGTGGGTTTATATACCCGGTTACAAGACTAAGGGCAGGCATGATCAGGGCAAGTCATAGAACGTAGTAGAAGGAGACGGAACGTGGGGGAAGTAATCGCTGACGAAGCAATTGAGATAAGAGATAGGGAAAGTAAGCGTTGGTGAGTCAGCGACAAAAGAAATAATGTCCGGGTCGAGAGTCGAACTAAGGAGTTTGATTGGAGTACAAGTGTAGTGTGTAAAGAAAAAGAAAAGAACAAGTTGTAACAACTACTAAACCCACCGAACTCCGCCTTGGAAACCCTGAACCCTTTGATGGGTCCCCAGACACCGCCAACCAATGGCTGAACACTGTTCGTTTTTATCTTAAAGTAAATGAAGCAGTCTATGACACCAATGACAAACAAATCGCTTTCGCTCTCTCTTACATGACAAAAGGATCCGCCTTGGTCTGGGCCAATACTTTTAGACAGCAAGCGGTTACCTCTACCTCAATCCACTTTGGAACCTTTGCCGACTTCTGCAAGTCGTTCAAGAAATCCTTTGTACTTAAAGACACTGTTGCCAATGCCATCTCATGGCTATCCAACACTCGCATGAACCCCCATCCCAAGAAGAAGGGAGAATACCTCCCCACTCTCACCACCTACACCACTAGTTTCATTAGTAACGCCGCCCTTGCCAACATCACTGACGAAAACGTCCTAATTGGATTCTATTCTGTTGGACTCCCCGAACCCCTGATGCGCTGTGTTTACTCCATGGATACCCCTCCCACCACCGCCAAAGAATGGTACGAGAAGGCCTCCCACTTCCATACCCAATTCGAAAGAGCTAGGGAGGTTGCTCACCTCCGAACTGGAGGATCTCAAAACTCCTACCACTCCTACAACACCTCCGCTCCCACTCCAAAAGACCCCAATGCCATGGACGTAGACGTGGTGCGCATTGCCAAGCTCACCCCTGAAGAGTGAAAACAATGCATCGAAAAAGGACTTTGCTTCCGCTGCCGAAAAAGCGGACATCTTAGCAATGAATGTCCTAACTTTCCTTCCTCTGGATGAAAGGGGAAGAAGGTCCAGAAAGCCTCTGTCGACAATCTCCCTGAGTTAAAGGAGATTGAAGACGATGACGAAGAAGAAGAAGTGGCCATACAAAAGGTTCACTTCTCCTGGGATTTTTGAAAAGGAGAACTCGTTCGATGCAAGTCTCTCCTTCCCTTACATGTGCTTCTGTAGTTGTATCCTCCTCATCGAAAGCAATGAAACTCCCCATTCAGCTTATCGATCCAGATCACATCTCGAAAGTCGTCGATGCCCATGCCCTGGTTGACAGCGGTGCCGATATATCCTGCATTGACTGGGACTTTGTTCACAAACACAGACTCCCCACTGAGAAACTCCCCGAACCCATTCCTATATGAAACGTCGACCAATCCACGAACAAGAAAGGAGCTATTCACTTCACCACCACCCTGTTTGTTAATATCGAAGGAATTATCCACAAAATCCTCTTCTATGTCATGCACTGTGGAAACAAAAACATCATCTTAGGACTACCCTGGCTTCAAAAAACCAACCCCACCATTGACTGGGCCCGCCAGACCATCTCCATCCCCAAATCATCTGATGAATCTTCGGAACTCTACCAAACTCACACAACGAACCAACGATCCCATAAAACCCCTGAAAAACCTCCCCGACCCCCTTGACACCTTAATGTCCACGCAGTACATGATGCACATCTCTACGAATACCTTAAATATGAAACTGAATCACAGTTTTGTCAACGAGCTAAAGAAGCATACACTGTCAACCACATTATCCGTTGTGGTTCACGCTTCATCCCCCTCGGCTCGCCGGTCATTGCAAAACTCACCACTGCCACCGAACTCGCCATGGCCACCAAAAAGGCCAAACCCGCAGTCTCCCTTCCTTCTGAATATGAGAAATACTCTTCTGTATTCACTAAGGAAACTGTGGACCACCTTCCACCCTCTCGCCTCTACAATCACGAAATCAATCTTGATGATTCCTTTGTACCAAAGGTCAGAAAGATCTATCCCCTATCACCTAGTGAGCAGAAAGCCACTGAAGACTTCCTCGAAGAAAATCTTCATGCTGGGAAAATTCGGCCCTCAAACTCCCCTCAGGCCTCACCCTTCTTCTTTGTTAACAAGAAGGACAGAAAGCTCTGCCCCTGCCAAGATTATCACTACCTCAACAAACACACTGTTCGTGATGCCTACCCACTTCCCTTGATCTCGGACCTCGTCGACAAACTCAAGAACGCTAAAGTCTTCACCAAGTTTGATGTACGGTGGGGATACAATAACGTCCGAATCAAAGACGGACACCAATGGAAAGGAGCTTTCATCACCCACAAAGGACTATTCGAACCCCTGGTCATGTTCTTCGGTCTAACCAACTCTCCCGCAACCTTCCAACGATTCATGAATGACTCATTCTGTGACATGATCTCTGAAGGATGGCTCATCATTTATATGGACGATCTCCTTATCTTCTCCCCAGATGAAGCCACTCATACCAAACGAACCAAACGAGTCCTGCAACGAATGAAAGAACTTGACCTTCATTTGAAACTCGAGAAATGCTCCTTTGGAGTCAAAGAAGTGGAATATCTGGGAATGATTGTTAAACCTGGACAGCTTGCCATGGACCCCATCAAACTTGAAGGAATTGCCAACTGGCCCGCCCCAACCAAAGTAAAGGAAGTTCGCTCCTTCCTTGGCTTTGCCAATTTCTACCGATGATTCATCCCCGACTATTCCACTGTTGCACGCCCCCTCATTGATCTCACCAAAAAGGCCTCCAGATGGAACTGGACCAAAGCCTGCCAGAAATCCTTCAAATCCCTAAAGGAATTATTCCTCTCCAAACCAATCCTCCATCTCCCCGACCCCTCCACTCCTTTCATGATCGCTACTGATGCTTCAAAATACACCTCAGGAGCTATTCTTTTACAGACCGATATCAATGGAGATTGGCATCCCTGCTCCTATCTCTCCACCTCGTTCTCCCCCGCTGAACGAAATTATGACATCTACGATAGAGAACTCTTAGCCATCATCTGAGCCCTCAAAGCATGGTGACACTACCTTCACGGCTCCCCCTTCCCAGTCCAGGTCTTCACAGACCACAAAAACCTCACATACTTCTGCCAGGCCCAGAACCTCAACCGACGCCAAGCACGTTGGCTTCTAGACCTTGCAGACTTTGATCTAAAAATGATCCATGTCCCAGGCCGCCTCCTCGCTGGTCCTGATGCACTATCTCGCCACCCCGATCTCCATCCCAACACTCCAGATAACACTGGAACTGTACTCCTTCCCAACTCCCTCTTTGTCCGAGTCATCGACGCTGCTTTGCATCAGAAGGTCTCATCCTCCTCGAAGGATGATCCCCTCGTTCTGAATGCTCTACAAGCACTTGACGGATCTGTACCTCCCACATTCCGTTCCTGATTGTCCAATTGGGCCTTTAATGAAGGCATCCTTACCTACCAGGGTTGTGCTTACATTCCCCCCGATGAATCTCTCCGTCACTCTATTGTGTCCCGCTGCCATGACCATGCCTCTGCTAGACACCCTGGTTATCTCAAAACCCAACAACTCGTCACTGCTGAGTTTTGGTGGCCTGGCCTTGCTCAGTTTGTCTGCAAATATGTGGAAGGATGCTCCTCCTGCCAGCAAGCCAAGGCGAACACCCATCCCACCATCCCCTCAACTTCTCCAATCCGTTTCTCGGCCTCACACCCATTCCAACAGATCTCCTGCGACCTTATCACCGACCTTCCCCCCTCTGCCGGCTTCGATTCCCTCTTGGTCGTGGTCGACCATGGCCTTACTAAGGGGGTAATTCTCTGCCCCACTAAGAAAACTGTCTCCGCCCAAGGTGTTGCCATGCTTTTTTTCCACAAAGTTTATAAACGCTTTGGGCTATATGACAAGATTATCTCCGATCGTCGACCCCAATTTGCTTCCGCCTTCGCAAAAGAACTGGGAAAACTCCTGAACTACGACCTTGCCCTCTCCACCGCATATCACCCTCAAACAGATGGCGAAACAGAACACGTAAATCAAGAAGTTGAAACCTATCTACACATCTATTGTGGAAATAACCCTGCCTCATGGTCAGAACACATGACTCATGCCAAATTCGCCCACAATCACCGCACCCACTCTGTAACCAACCAATCTCTGTTCTATCTCATGATGGGATATGAACCCCGCGCCCTCCCCACCATCATACCCGATTCCCATATCCCCGCAGTAGAATCCCGCTTCAAAGAACTCACCGCTGCAAGAAACGAAGCTCTTGCCACCCATGAGCTTGCTCGCCAAGTAATGGCAGCCCGAGGAAACAGAGGTTTCATTCCATTCACTAAAGGGGACAAAGTATGGCTAGAAGCAAGGAACCTGAAACACCGCTCTCCCACTCCAAAGTTTGATCCGAAATGAGAAGGACCCTTTGTCATTACCAAAGTCTTATCTCCTCTCACCTATCAACTCCGCCTCCCGAAAACCTGGAGAATTCACCCTGTCTTCCATGCTTCTCTCCTATCGCCCTATCGCGAAAACAGTGTACACAGCCCGAACTTCCCTTCTCCACCACCTGACCTTATCCAGGGAGAAGAAGAATACGAAATAGAGAAGATCCTACATCACCGCGGCCCCCCTTCTTGCCGCATGTTCCTTATCCGATGGAGAGGCTACTCCGCGGAAGAAGACTCTTGGACCCCAGAACGGAATCTGAAAAATGCAAAGTTTGCCCTTTCAGATTATAAAAAGCTTCACCCCTCCATCTTCTCTTCCCCATAGAACCTTCCACTACAAACAACATGTCCTCTCAACAGACCTCCCTTACTTCTGAATCCTCTGTCACCACCTCGACCCCACCTTCTCCCTCCTCTACACTCGCCGATCCCGGATGGGGCTCCAACCCCATTGATGCCATCGAACCTCCCACCCGCAGCGTCACCTTTCACATCTCCCCCGATGAAACTGTATCTTTGACTATCCCTATTATCCATCCTATTCCCCAGTCTCCTGTCACTTCTTCCTCTATTCGCTTTGCTTCTCCCCCTATGCCCAGCCCTAGGCCCATTCTTGCTGTCGATATTCCTATCTATGCCAACGCCATCAGAGAAGGAACCCCTTCTCCCCGCTACACTAACAATGTCTCTCGCTACATTTGTGACACTGGCATGGCTATCCCCATCGACTCTCACTTGGACATGAACTCTGCATTCCTCGCCCTATATAAAGCCTTCCTCCAAACCCAACGCCTCTCCCTCATCACCAATGAGATCACCGCTTTCTCCACTGATCACATGGATCGCAACTGGGTAGCATCCACCCAACAGAATATCCTACAAGAACTCCATCAAGTCATGTACCAAATGGAGTTTGGAGAATTCCTCCAGGACATTGACAGATACGCCGTTGAGCTCGCCACCTCCAGAATTGCCAACTCTGGAATACACCCTTTACAACGTGATGCGGATAGTTCCTCATCTCCCTCCTATCACTCAGCGCACTCCCCCTCCACCCCGTCTATTACGCTTGGCCCGGGTGGGGACAAGCATAGCCTCGAAAGACTAAGGTTCTAAGGTTCAAAGAGATAGCGTGCACTTAATGGTAGCACGAAGTCCAAGGAAGACATCCCACAGAGGAACACAAGGGTTTCAAGGTTCAGAGGCTCAGAGGTTCAAAGCGACTGGTCGAGTGCCAGAAGGAGCTTAAGACAAAGGAATAGATTCAAGGTATTGATCGAGGAGATCTAAGCTAGAGTACATGAGATAGGTATAGCGGGTTTATATACCTGGTTACAAGACTTAGGGCAGGCATGACTAGGGCGGGTCATAGAAAGCAATAGAACAGAATGGAAGCTGGAGGAAGTGATCGCTGATGAAGCAAGTGAGATAAGAAGAGTAAGCGTGGGTGAGTCAGCGATAAGGAAAATAATGTCCACATAGAGGATCGAACAAGCGAGTTCGGTATAAGTACAAGACGAGTGCGAGAGAAGCGTAAGGAGAAGTGAAAAGAAAGAACAAGTTGTAACACTGTCTGCTTCCTCGTCCACCCTATCCCCGGAGGAACTCCACGCTATGAACGAGACCGAAAGGACCCACATCCATCAGAGCCAGTTACGCTATGGCCACCTTCACACCAATCCCCTTCTTCCTTCCGACCTGAGATACCACGATGCCTGCTTCCAATGCCACTGCCTTGGACATATACGCCACAATTGTCCTGTGTACCAATGCCCAGTTATGGGTTGTCGCCAATGGGCACCAGGCCACAGCCAGGCAAACTGCCCTATTGCCACTCGCCGCCCCATTCTCCTTAGTCAGCTCTTGGCCACTTGTCCCCCGGGACACCAACCTTTGGCTGCTCACATCTCAGGCCGCTCTCGTGGAACACCTGCCCCTGAGTCATTCAGGAACCCACGACGAGGTTCCAACACCTCTTCTGGTTCCTCTCGCTCCTCTCGCTCCTATCGGTCCTCCAACTCTGGACGTGGTCTCCCTGTCCCTCCCCCTCGTAGGTCTGCCTCCCCTGCACGCCGCTCCCCCTCCCCCGAATTAGATGATGTTATCGATGAAACCGGCTATGCTAACATCACCGGTTCCCCCGGATACTCCTGCATGGGGCTTTAGTTGCCTTTCGACGTAGTCTCAGGGCTAGTACGGGGGTAATGTTACGACTTGTTCTTTCTTTTTACTTCACCTTACGCTTCTTTTCTACTCATCTTGTACTTGCATCGAACTCGCCTGTTCGATCCTCTATGTGGACACTATTTTCCTTATCGCTGACTCACCCATGCTTACTCTTCTTATCTCACTTGCTTCGTCAGCGATCGCTTCCTCCATCTTCTGCTCTGTTCTATCGCTTTCTATGACCTGCCCTAGTTATGTCTGCCCTAAGTCTTGCATCCGGGTATATAAACCCACTATACCTATCTCATGTACTCTAGCTTAGATCTCCTCAATTATCACCTTGAATCTATTTCTCTTGTCTCAAGCTCCTTCTGGCTCTTGACCAGTCGCTCTGAACCTTGAACCTTTGAACCTTGAAACCCTTGTGTTCCTTTGTGGAATGTCTTCCTTGGACTTCGTGCTACCATTAAGTGCACACTATCTCTTTGAAACTCCAGACCTAAGTCTTTCGAGGCTACACTCGTCCCCACCCGGGCCAAGTGTAACATAAACCCATGGTACCTATCCCTTGTACCTTAGCTTAGATCTCCTTGAATCCACTCTACTTGTCTCAAGCTCCTTCTGACTATAAGCCCAGTCGCTTTGAACCATTGAACCCTTGAACCCTTGAACTCTTGTGTTCCCCTATGGAACATCATCCTTGAACTACATGCTACCATTAAGTGCACACTTTACTCTTGAACCTTTGTCCCAATCTTTCAAGGCTATGTTTGTCCCTATCTGGGCCAAGTGTAACACCAACGACACGATCATCTTTGGATATCTCATCACATGGTTCCTTGGAGAGGTGCATGATTTGTCATCTCCCGTATCGCTCCACTGACCGGTTCTATCTGACGATTGTCTAGTACAACAGCTCCACAAGGCTGTCATCACCCACTTTCATGAATGGCAGGCTGGTGTTGCCATCCCACTCTGTCGAAAGAGATATATTACAACAATCTCCAATACTTTGACGAAGCAGGCAAGCAAGGCATATACCACTGCCATCATATCAAGTGTGCAGCCGCACATTGCTCCAATGTGTTTACAATGGTATTGCGGAACGTATGCACCATGGACAATAACCATCCACTGCGATTATTGTTGTTACAAATGCCCCTATTTTTCCCCTATTTTTCCTTATTTTTCCTGATGCTCATTCACTCACAATTCACTGAATACTACAATAGCCCCTATGTTCACTTACTCACACAAAGTTCCCACAAAGCCCAACATTCTCCCATGATATTGATCTTGCAGTGATGAGCTCTAGATAAACATGAGATGCGCCTCATGCGCACCTCATGCCCCCTATCCAACACATGCCCACACAGGTATGCTTATCCTCCAGTAAACACTTTCCTCATGTCGCCTCATGTTCCCTGGTATCAGACCTAGTAATACATGTATAGTAACTGTAGATAAGCACTGCACGGTCTGTGCACATGTACTAGTAGTATAAATGCTATAGCCAAGTAGTACAAGGCTCTCCAATCTTGTTCTCTTGGAGTTTTCCCAGAACATCCTCCTTAGTACTCTTGCGACTACAAACACTAGACCCTTAGGTGGGTTCTGGTCGTTTCAATCGTAGTATGGGCAGCTGCCAGATCATCTTTCTTCAATCTTCCTTGGTATGTTAGCAAACATGGCCACAGTGTTCAGTATCATTTATGTTAGTTTCCTTCTCTACATTGCCATGGATGTATGTACACTATTCTGCTGAACACAAACTGTAGTAGTAGAATGCTTCGCCAGCACTCTGTGGACTCTGTGCTGGCATGTATGTCATGTCCTGTGCGGCTGTCAGCTGTCATGCTGTCATGCTGTCACACTGCTATAAGTCATTGTAACTGATGTGGTAACTGTCCCGAAAAGGGTGATTTACAGATGTTGGTAGTGGCAGTGGCACAGCCACTGGCTGTGGTGGAGCATTCAACATGGTGTCATAATTTCATCTGTTTCAGGGTCTGAGCACAGGGCTCATAACTTGTTGCAAGATGGGGATGTGTGCAAGAGGATAAGGCTGAGACTTAGAAACAGACGGATGACCCCTTGTGAGGGGCGAGAGGCAACAATAGATTGATGCTCCCCCTAATGTACTGCTCGACCTATATACCCTACTACTGAATAGCTCGTGTAATCAATAGATTACTACGAGTCTAGGAGGTTGATTATTAATCAACA
>JBBPTD010001355.1:0-10468 GCA_038093895.1 Boletus aff. mottiae
CAAGTACATACTAAAGTCAGAAATGTAGTTTGGAATGAAGTATTTAGAAGCTTGGAAATATGATTTATACTATACTTTTGCAACCTAACCCAAAGTTCTGATAAGTTGTGCCTTTGGCACAACCAACATAATGAAATGAGATCCATTTGTACTGAAGAAACTCTGATAAGTTGTGCCAAAGGCACAACCAACATGATAAGAAAATGAGATCTGATTTGTACTGAAAAAACTACAATGATTTGTGCCAAAGGCACAAACAACTGGGTGAAACGACCTAGTGGAAAGGAATGGGAGAGAGGTGGTATTGCCAGACATGTTTCTTTCCCAGGGCACTGTTGGGAGCCAGGCAATTGGGAACTGGGCATGGACCAGGCAGATTGGATTCCAGGGCGGTGGACGCCATGGATCAGATGGTATAGTGCTAGAGGAAGAGAGGTGTGGGAGTGGGACGCATTGGTTAAGGAGGAGGGGGGGGATGGCAGACTGGGCAAGCCGCCCACCTTTTTATCTCCCTAACCCAGTGACTGGAACCCTTGGCTGGCAGATCCAATCCCTCCACTGCCAGTTTCAACCCTGGCCTGGCATTGTCAGCACCCTGGATCCGTTGGACCATACCATAAGAAGGCAGGGAAGAGGGGTACCTCAAGTGGTCCTCCATCAGTGATGGGATGACATGGACTTGGTGAGCATTCAGCAAGACTCAACAATGCTCACCCCCTGTGCTCACCCCCCAGGCCAACAGCCCAAGTCAGCTGCAGGAGAGGTGGCTTATGAGGGGGAACTAGGGAACTGGTCCAATGGGAGAGGGGAGGGGAGAGTGAAAGGCATGGCAGGGACCAGCCAACAGGCAGGGACCTGCCAGAGTGGAGCCAGAGCTTGGGGCACTCAGGGATGCTGACCGGGCAGGCAGGGATAGAACGTACCACCATGTCTAGTATTAACTGCAACAAGGATATTAGAGTGGGTATGAATGTGAAGGGGATGGGGAGACAGGCATGAAAGAGAGGGTCCCCTGACATACAGCATCAGGAGAGCCCAACCCTCATCCCAGACAACCTGGGAACAGGGAACAGGGACCCATTGGAACTTGGCAGGGATGGGCAGATCCAGGGCAGGACCGGCCTGGGTCCTACAGAGAGCAGTACCGACCAGGATCCAGTATGTTTCCGGGAATATCACCCAAGGGGATGGGACTGGGGGTTGTGTGTTTCCATGGTCAGAGCCGAGACTCAGGAACCAGGGACAGGAGGCCAGCTGATCTAGACCTCCAGGCATGATGCCACATGTCATGGCGCACACCCCGCAGGGGGGGGGGAGGATCCAGGCCCCAGACTGAGAACCCGTGGGGACCTGGGGATGGGGACGGAGTGCAGGGGCAGGCTTGGCGAGTCCTATGGATAGACACACTGTGGCGTACATACTGCACATTCTTGCAACATGCAGAATTGTGCACCTATCTGTTTGTGAAGAAAATGAAGGGACCTGAGATATGGGTACAAGATCTGAGACATGAGGCAAAGAAGACAAGGAACTGGGATATGGGTACAAGGTCCGAGGCAAGGAAGACGAAGGCAAGGCGAGAGTTCAAAGGAGCAAAAAGGAAGACGACATACACGTCCATAGAAAGTCTAGGGAGATCTATAGGAGACAAGGATGAGGGGACAGAGAGACAAGGGGACAAGGGTGAGGGCGAAGGCGAGGGGGCGAGGATGAGGATTCCAAAGACAGAATGGTCTGAGGAAATCTAAGGCAAAAGAAAAGAATGGGGCAACATCCAGGTGTTGCTGAGGTAAGTTGTAACAGTCCCCATGTTTGTATCCAACACATCTTCATTCATGCACATGAGGAAGTTGGCAAATTGAGACTGGAAGTCAGCATGATCAAAGACGCTGTTGGGAATGTCAATAGGATACAAGCATAGAAGCTTTTCCTGTGCCATAATCACAGAACTTGAGTTCATTGCTCTCTTGCTGTGGGTCATTACTGAGGCTCTTCATTAGAGTTGCAATTCAGACAACCCTTCAATCGTCTCTGCAGGGTCATGACTCCTATAGAGGCTTCATCAGCTCTTTCCTAGCCAGACTCACAGAGGAAGTAATCCAGATGGACCTTCCCAACAATCTACTCTATTTTGCATCAACCAAAATTAGTCGGTGATTGAGGAGGCTCGGTCCTCTTGTGCCTGGTTGGCTCATGGAAGCAGTCCTTAAGATCTGTCATCATGTTCAAAAGATTCTTGATGACAGGTGGAAATAGGTACAGGCTGTCCAATACATGTCTCCATCCCATGTATTCTCAGAGCTCAACCTTAATCATGATGTTCAACTTTCACTCTTGTGCAGTGGCAAATACCTTGCAAAGTGCCTACTTAATAGGGATACTGTTCCTACCATCCCCTTCCACCCCAAACATTGTCCTTGAGGCCCTCTTGATGACTTTCTGTCTTCTGATGGAGCCTTTTTCACAAATGCATTCTGGACTGAGTCTCTTGTCACCCTCTGCAATGTTGAATGTGTGGTAGAGCAGGATATTAATGCCTGGGTTGATGGCATCACAAATGCTAGCATGAAGTTGGATGCTCTAGCCAACATGTATCCTTCTGCTGCACAGAAAATATGCATGAACACTCCAGAACAGTTTTCAATCATGCTGTTGACCACAATCAAGCTTTGGATTGTGCTTGATAAGCTGGCTCTAGATGAAATCCCCATGCTCAATGAGTACAACCCAGAGATCTCACAACCTTGCTCCTTCAAAAAGCTAGCAGCACACTGATACCATGCTCCAGAACTTGAGAGGTTGGATTGAAGGAGCTGCATGGCAAGAGGTAGATAAGAAAACCAGGAGCTCGAAGCAGACAGAATCAATATATATGTTACTCTGAATGGAAATTCACACCACTCGTCAATTTGCCACAAGTGCAACCTCAATTTAATGGACTTTGATGTCTATGAATGGCCTCTCCCGGATAATAACATTCATGCAGCAGTCATTGTGTTCAAACTTGCCTGTTCCTTGACTTTTAGCATGTGTTCTGCCACATGCTGACTCTTGGTTGGTCTTTGTTCCCAATACCCCCATGGAAAAAGGCCCTATCTCCTTGGCAACTACCCTGCACCAAAACCCTATTTCATGCAGCATCCAAATCCTGCATTATACTGGCATCAAGTTCGTGACCAGTGGAACATAACCCAATCTGCATTCTAGCAATGGAAGACCAATTTTATATTAGAAATGGTCTTGAATTTTTAATACCTGGGAGGGTATTCCTGTTGCAAATGCCTTTAGCAAAGTTGGTATCAAGCAGTACTGCACATATGAACTCCAGAAAGGTCCATATTCTAATCTTCAGCAGGCACCATCCACTCCCCAAATGATGTCATAGCGGACCAAGCTGATTGCCCCAAGGATATCTTGAGACAAGGGTTTTTGGCATTCAGTCATTTACACAGCAGGGGGTCTCTCTAATGGCTCAATATCCTCCGAGAGCCTTGCAACCACTTGCTTAGTCCTGAAGTTCATCTGTTGATAGCTCAGGCAACCATGCAAGTGGGACTGCTTTCAAGTATGGAGTTGAAGTGGTACATAGAACTCCAAGAGGATACCTTTGGTCATGCACTGGTCAACAAGCTCAAAAGCTTCATTGCAGATGTTGAGGCCAACTGGTTGAAAGGAGTGACAATGAATACTGTTTTTTTCATTGCTCAGTCAACTACTTTCGGCCAACCCTGATGGAGCAGTTTCAGAGAGAGTTGTTTAGCTTCTTCACAATGTGCACATGAAAACTTTTTTGTGGGTTTGAGAGCTATCAGACAGACTCACAAGAACACCAGGAAATGAAGCACTCTGCAGGCTTTTGTGGGATACTCCCACCATTTCCCACAGTACATCTGGATGTTACAATTATGCTTACATGCCTCTTGTATTACTATGGCCTAACCGAAAAACAACTCAAGATCTCTATTCAATTATTGTGGAAGCAGGATGACCCTTCAGTAGATTACAACCTCTGGGTTTGAGACTGTCATTCTGTGCCAGATTCACTTTGGAATTACACCACCATTAATCTGAAGTCTTCAAAGCAATGGACAATACTTCTTGCTCCCTTGTTCTCTCACAATCATGTCATGGTTGATTTTTTCCTCTCAAGAGTTGTCTTCCCATAGAAAGCAAAAGAGTTTTTGTCAAAACTGGTATGTTCAGGTTGGGACTTGGCAGATACAAAAGAATGTTTGGTGACTGGTGAGTGATGATGAGATTTCCCAGTCACTTGCTGAACTGTATTTTAGGATTTTTGGGAACAAACAGCAGATAATATCTATCTATTACCCCCTACCCATTGCACAGTGTAACCCCAATCATCAGTGCAGGACCAACGCCAAGGCCCTCTCATACCTTCTGCAGCCAGAGAACAATTACTACCTACTATGCACTACTTATGAGAATGGTGAGTGGCGAGATAGTACTGAATTCCTCAATATTTTGGTTGCTCAACAGCCCAAGATTCACGTTTTGTTGGACATTGGCAACATTTGCAGAACCACAAGCTAGCTAAAGCATGGCTCACCAGTACAAATACTTTGCAGCCATCTATTTTAATAAGGATGATGAACTGACTGTCTTCACACAAAACAGCAGCATGCAGCTTCTGCTATCATCACCATTCACACAGCAATTGTATCAATGTATTATATACCTTGATGATAGTTATGTATGAGGGATTGATATCAAGTTCCCAATTGAATTCCATGCTGCCATCATGCTTGGGCCCAAGGTCACCAAATACTGTTTGGCTGTAAGGTATATATAGTTTACACCATTCTGATCCACACATCTGAGTGTCCATCACTCATAGGCTGTGTTATGACTGGGTCCACTGTAGCAGCGACGGCCAGTGGAATCCAGAAGTAGAACCTTAGCCAGTGGGTTGGCCATGCGTTCGAGGGGACGACAAGGTATGAGGGCATGATTCCTCAAAGGACGAAGGGACATGCAGTCATGAGTAGACAGGGTTCATAGTTGCTGGCCTACTAGGTAGACAGCCAAGTGGTGGTACAAGGAGGAGAGTACAAGGTGTCTACCATAAGGTATGGTCTGCGGGAGTTGGGGAAGGGTAGTAATGCTCAGCTATGTATAAACTAAGAGTTCGAGGTCAAGGGGTACAAGGAATGGTATCAGTAACAGACTCAGGAAGTGGAGGGGACTAAGTAAGTATCGTACGAGGAGAAACGTAGGAGTTGTATGATAATAAACAGGGAGACAAGAGAGGAAGGCATAGCCTGTGATGGACGGATGCTGCGAACGGCAGTGGAAGACGAGGATCACAGGGGACGGTGGGTCTGCAGATAGATGAGGGATGATGCGAAGAGACAGTGAGGATCAGAGTGATCAAGTGAGGGTCGAAGACAAGGATAAAGACTCCACCAGCATGCATTGGTTCAAGGATGGGCAGTCGCTGAGTCATTTCCAGACATGGGGAGAATGCCAGGCTTGTGGAGTGGTCATTTCAGGAATGACATCCTGACTTGTAGGTGACAGGAGGGATCAAGGGGACGACATGCTGTGGGCAAGTTCGAGAGATGAGGGGAGGACTTTGGAGACTAAGCTCCTAGGTTCAAGGGTACAAGACCTGCCTTGGTGGGCAGACTCGTAAGGTAGACTAAGCTGGGGTACAAGGTACAGAGGCGAGGCTTTATATAGTGTGCATGGCTGCACACGGACCAAGACAAGAAAGAAAACAAGGACAGAGACAGGGAAAGACGAGGAAGTCTGAGGGAATCTGGAAACCAAGATAGTGGTACAAGGTACGAGAGAAGACAAGGATACGGGGATCAAAGAGAAGAGAAGACAAGGAACCAAAGTAATGGTACAAGATCTGAGATAAGAGAACACGAGGCAGGAAGACGAAGGAGCCTGAGATATGGGTACAAGGTCCGAGACATGAGGCAAAGAAGACAAGGAAACTGGGATACCAGTACAAGGTCTGAGATGAAGGAGACAACAACGAGGCAAGAGTTCAAAGGGGCAAGGTGAAGGGAAAGACAACATACACGTTCATAGAGAGTCTAAGGAGATCTATGAGGAGACAAGACGAGAGCGAGGGGACAAGGGGACAAGGGTGAGGACAAGGCAAGGGCGAGGCAAGGGTGAGGTGGGGGAGTCTAGGGCAAAAGAAAAGAATGACATCACGTGATGCCATGAGTTGTAACAGGCTGCATGCACATGTGGAGACTTAATTATGGCTATTATCTTATGTTTTTTGCCCCTCTCGAAATTGATTGCTGTATTTGTTCTGTGGCTGGCAAAGGGCCTGGGGACATTATCAACACCATTGACATCCTTCATTGGACAATATGTGAGATATGTGATGATGTCCATCAGTGGGCACTTCATTTGGCACAACAAGGAATGGATCACTTTGTGCCAGCATGCTTACACCAGAGTAACTATCAACTCAGTGGCTTCAACCTGAGGTCAAATTGGTTGTGGAGCTCTATGTGCCATATGACGCCTCATGCTCATGTCTGACTGCATTCATGTACCTGAGATTCATGAGTGCTGCATTAGCCTTGGCATCATCTCACTTTGTGAGGTATGGATGTGAGATCATACATGAGGTCCAATGTGGAATGATCACCTCAAGCATCACCAGCAAAACATTTGATCTCCAACAAGGTCTCCAGCTTTGTCAAGACTGGTGTCTCCCAGTGAGTCCACTGTTTTTCACCTGATTTTCAGCAACAAGTCACAGGTCTGGACCCACTAGGTCCTGGCTATAGGAGACTTCTGTCAGACAATCACACCCTCTGAAGGTGACCCTTCATTCAAAATGGACGAGCTTCTGCAACCCATTCAGTGAATCCTTTCTGGACAGCTGGTAGATGAGTACTCATCATTCTCAGCCCTCATGAAGTCAATCAGTTGTTGCTGTCCATCTGTAAAACACATTCTGATACACACCATTGCCATTTGTCAAGGTTTTGGTTGGCCTTCACAGAAAGGCAATGTCATTTGGCCAGACCCACATGGGTAAAATTTTGAACATGTGATCACTAACTGGAGCTGTCCTTCAGCTATTTAGATCTTGCTTGTATGCTCAATCCCTTTCTTCTTTGACTCACATGGCTCTACACCCTTCATGCTATACTTAGATTCCTTTCAGTCTTCTTTAGACTTCTTTCTGATGGCTAAGATAGTATTTGCAATGATGCTGCACATCATATCTAGATCTGCTGTGGGACTGCATCTCAACTTGTGAAACAGAAGCCCTTTGGGCTTCTGCTTTCTTATTCCCTTTCTTGTCTCTTGCACAGACCAGGGGCCAACCATATATATAGTCTTATACTTCTCACCTGTATTTTCCCTAAGCTAGTTCTATGTGATATCAGTATTAGTTTCTAGTGACCTCGAGTCCTGCATTGTTCCAGGATAGAGAGATTGTTGAGTCTTCACCTCATCTTGAAGATAGACTTCATTTCTATTCAATTGTCATATCACTTCTCACCAATGCTATACTCTTCAACCTGTATCATTACACAGCTCATCAACACTACACTGTGTTACAGCCATATGTAGTAACATCATTAAGGTTGACATACAGGGAGGATATTCAAGTGAGTATACCATCTCACAGCACTGCAGCTCTCAGACAAGACACTTCAAGCAGTAATTGTACCATTTGTGCTGATTTTTAGTTCTGTCCTTTGTGTCCATCCACAATTTGATTATTTTTGACATAAATAAGTCTGGTCCCTGCCACCTTTGGCCAATGGTGTTTTTTTTTTAAAATCCCATTTATAGTTATGTTGGGGTGCACTACCCTATGTAGACTCTATTAGAAAGGTGAATCAAAATGTGTGCTAAAGTAGTATGGTGTATGTTAGCCCTGAGGGGCTTTTTGTATGGTTGGGAGAATGATAAGCATAGGAAAGGGTGCCAAACCAGATGACTAATAACCATCAGGGGGGGAGCTGCTAACCCTCATAGACAATGAGAAGAATAAAGAGAAAAGAGGAGAGGCAAACTGATAAGGCCCTGAATGGATAGAGGGATTACAGTTTTGTTATCCCTACCCTATGGTGGGAATAGGGAGTCTGATGGCAGGAAGACAATCATGGAATACAGCAATGGTAGATTGATAGTGCTACACATATGGAGGTCACCATTGGAGTCAATGCCAATGAAGGTGGGGGCAGCACATGGAAAAGTAACCATGGTCAATTCCTATCAGCCTGGCTAAATAGGTGGATCAGCAGATTATTCTGGTAGATACATACTATGAGAGGGTGAACCTGCCCAGCTTTGATGCATTGAGATTATGAGGTGGGCTTTGAATGAATGGAAGGTGGACATCATCCACTTGATTGCCTTAGGATCCTTCACCATGCAAGAGATGGAAATGGATGGGACTTGAAAGGATTTCCCCATGTTGGGGCTGGCTCTGGTGGTCCAGGTCCAGGTGTAAGGATCAGTGATGAAGTGGCAAATCATGGTGTAGGAGAGAGCAGGAGGAGTGAAGCAAGCTTTGAAAGTACCAGTGGAAGGAGTGAAACCACTTTCCAATTTCAGAGAGGAGAATATAACATGGGATGTTCAGGGAGCATACATATTTTGAAGGGGGGATAACTTTTCCATGGAGAAATGGTGGTGATTGCAGAACAAAAGCCATTTTAATGGTAAACTTTTCTTTTGGAGGTCCACCTGTTGTGGTCGGCATACTATTGCCTATGGTTCCACTTCAGCAGTACTTCTGGGAATGCTCTCTTTTCTTTTTCTTTTTTATTCAACCTTTTGTTTGATGAAGTCCAATGGTGTCTCTACTAACCTACCTTTTGAAGGTGAGAGAAGGGTGCAGGTTCTAAATCTTGTTTGGTAATATCATCATCTGCTCTAACCTTCTTCTGATCCATTATGAGCAGTAGTTGCTGGCTTGTGGCACTTGGTCAACCTTATTGCTACATAAATAGAATGGAGTATCTTAGAACTTCATGATCTAGAAGGTACCTGTGTAGCTCCACAGGCAAGGTAGCCTTGACTCTGCTAACCAGCATAGGGTGGCCCTTGTCCCACACTCACTAACCAAAAACCTGGGATCACTCTTGACTCTCAATCACCACTATGGAAAATCTCTTTCCCCTTCTAAACATGTATGCTTCATGGACACACCATGTTATCTATCTGCTACTTTTCAACATTATGAAGCAATTCCACTCCTTCCCTACAGGTATATTCAAGGCCTTTTCTTGTCCCCACTCATCTCCCATGCCACACTTTACCACTTCAGAGTCAACCCATATATGTACCTGGGACCTGGACCACCAAAGATAACTCCAATAAGGGGAAGTTATTTCAAGTTCCATCCATTACCACTTCTTGCAAGATGGCTGACCCCAAGGTGGTAAAATAGATAGTAGCCACCTTCCACTTCTTTAAGACCCACCTGCAGGTCTTGGTGCTTGATGTGGAAACTGGGTGGATTCATCCCATGTTAGTATGCATCTACCAGAACAACATACTGGTCCACCTTTAACGATGGCCATTTCAACCTATTCATTCACTCAACTTCCCAGCCATAAAATGATCATAAAGTTACACTACCCACCCTCCCATTCAGTTCTACAAAGTACAAATCTCATCATTGTGTTTTGGAGACAGTGACTCAGCTTTTTGATCATATTTAACACAGTATATTACTATTTTTGAAGTTGTGACCAATCTTACCAGTAGCCAAAGATGTATCTCACTCAATCTTTAATATATATAAATTCTGTCTTGTGGATTTGTTTGCAAATAAAAAAGGAGCAATTTTATCAGAGGCAAAGAAAATATGAATTTTTTTTTATGCAACAGAATGTTTGCATAAAATTGGTGGTGTTTAAGTGAAGAGCACCATATGATAGTATGATAGCTTATTTCATACACTTACTATATACCTTATGAATTAACCTGGTCAGACTCATATATACTAATTATCTTTCCTAAAACCCATCCTAGCTCTGAAGAGATTAAATGTCCATTTAAATAAATTATTGTGCACTCTTTGAACCACTGGAATTCCATTGAGCAGCTGAGCTTGGGAGGTGGCATTATAAGGAAAAATGCATACATCCAATTTCTTTGCTCTTGTAAATGCTATGCTTTGTGTTGCTAAGCAACCATAAAGTTGATGCATTACTTGATGAAATTAAGGTCTGATCCTGCCATTGATAAACACTGGTATCTTTAGCTGAAAAATGTATTTGCTTAGTTTTCACTGCAACAAGCTATCCAGCCACAAACAGGTTGCTGCTCATTGAGCTACTCAGGATCATGACTAGAGATTGAATGAAAAAGCCCATAATATGAGAACAAGGATCAAGAGAGATGGAAGGACAACTTTATAATTGAGTTCAACCATTGCTACACTCACTACCATATCCAGAGTTCCCAGCAGATCAGAAAATATGTTGTTGAAGCTCAGGGGAGAAAC